>VYXF01004774.1:276680-412347 GCA_013397295.1 Polioptila caerulea
AAAGTGAAAGAGAAAGCGAAAGCGAAAGAGAAAGAGAAAGAGAAAGAGAAAGAGAAAGAGAAAGAGAAAGAGAAAGAGAAAGAGAAAGAGAAAGAGAAAGAGAAAGAGAAAGAAATCAGAGGAAGACAACGTAAGGTAAGAAGAAAGTGGAAAGGGAAGAAGAAAAAAATCCTAAGGCTGCAGAGGCAAAAGGAACAGGATAATAAAAGACTAATTTGAGGAAAAAAATAGAAAAAGGGTGAAATAGTATAAAACAGTTGTAAATTGATGTTCTTTCTTTTTCTTTTAATGTAAGCTTAATTCCAGGATGTAAAAGTAAATAAAAAAGACAAAAGAATTTTCTAGGGATGCATATATATAAACTTCTGTATAGATTGATGCACTTGCACACAAATGGAGATCTTGAGCAGCCTATAAAACTGTGCCACAATCCCCTCCAAAAAACCACAACTGTAAACTGTGCACAAGCACACATGGCTGCGGTAAATGGAGCCCAGTTGTGATAGGCGGTTCTTGGCTGCTTAAAGATATTGCCCAGACAGCTTTCATCCATTCTAGCCAGCCTGCTACAGCAGGAAAAACACAAGAAAAAGGACAACAAGGTCCAGAGGAGAGAAGTTTGGCCAGAGGCCTTAATATTGGCATAGGGAAGAGAGAGCAAAAATATTTGTGGAGTAAGTAGTTATTAAACTAGCTACCTGGAAAGTAAAATGAAATGGGGCAGAAGGATCAACAGAGAAACTTTGGGTTGTATAACAAAATGCTCCTTCTATGCTATATGCAAAGAAACACAGGAAAAGATTGCTGATAAAACTTTCAGGAAGTCATTGGTTTGGGCTGGTATGTAGTATTTAGATGCTACTGTTAAAAAAAAAAGCCCCAAACCTGCTCTGCCCCCAAATCTACCATGAAAACAAATGAAGGCAGAGACAAATAAGGCAAATCAAAGCAGTACAAAATCAGACTATTTTTTCCCCTTCTTTTTCTTTGGCTTATGCTTAGCTGAAGCACAAGACAGTTTGCTGAAATAATGACTGCATTTCCATTGCAATTACCTGCTTTGATATATGAAGATTTTCTTTAAGTTTGGGCACTTTGGTTTGAAATTTACCAGTATGCCCTCTTCACTAACAAAATAAAAAGTTTAATCTTTCTGAGGAAAAGAGTTGAGGCAATACTGAAAACAATATTAAATTAACTTTTTAAAAGTTGACACATTTTTCCCATTTCTAAATACTAGGACTTGTACTTATGTGTGCCCCTGAGTCATGGGTTTAGGTTCCTTTAAAAATAATGTCCAATGTAGACACTATATTTTATTTCGTGAACTTTTTGAGTGGGTTTTTTTGGCTAAAACTCTTTTGGTGTGGGGATGAGGAGTATATCCTCCCCAACTCCCGAAATTTCTGAATTTCCCCCATCTGATACAGACTCAGAGTCTGCTTTCTGGCAAGTTTCCATCTGCCAACTGAAGTTCCAGTCAGTAATGGCATTCTCTTAAAAAATGTCAAGTGCAGAAGTTTTATGATGTACTGTATACACGTGCTACTAAAAATTTGCAGCAGGGCAAGTCATTTGTAATGAACTTTTTTCACTTGTGAATTATCTGCAGACAGACTGAGTTCTCCCCCCCCAATCTGATTTATTATTTACAGTTTGTTTCCAATTTCCACTGGTAATTTTTGATCTGCACTTTTCCCCCTCCACCATCTTCTAGTTTTGAAATTGAGAATAAAAATTTGAAGCGGCTTTCAGCTGGTTGTTTGGTTTGTTTTTTGTGACCTGGTTGGATGAGGAAAGTTGTCTAGGTTTGTGTTTCTGGTGGACATGGCCCTGTCATAAGTTAGATACTAGTTTTTTATATGCCATAAAATTTGCTTCCATCTAAGAAAAGATAAAAAGGACAACACAGGCTAATCAAAATTTGTGCTCAGGTTTAAAAAGGAGTTTGTGCTTTGTTACAAATACAGGCAGATGTTTTTCTAAATTGCCATAGACTTAGGGTCTGGTAAAAACAATAGACACTGATATCTGCTGTGATTAAATTGCAGCTTGCAGGGACAGATGTCAGAGGAGAAGCTGCACAAAGATCCTGTTTGCTAAAACAGAGTTACAGCGTCACTCATAAAGATGGCCTCTAAACTGCTGTGGCTTCGTTGGATATTTACATTTTCTCTTGAGAATGAGAGCAGAGGATATGGGAACAGTCGGTTTCCACTTTTTGGGAGTGCCTGCCTTTTGAGGGGTCTGTTGTGGCATCTACACCAGCACCGGGGCTACAGGACAGCTGTGGGGTGGTCGTTGACCAGGGATGCAAAAGCAAGGAGAGACCTCGAACAGGGACCCGTGTTCCTGGACCTCAAGCAAATGTTTAATGTCAAGGCATGTTTTATGTCAATCAAACACATAAACCACTGTTGCTGTTACTGTGACTGCATGAGCCCATAAAGATGCACTTTTAAACCTTTAAAAGTAAGGTTCCGTAATTACATCTCATAGAGCCCTCCAGGTCCCAGGGGTGCCTTTCTGCTTTTAAGAGACCCAAGGTGGATGAGGTAAAGGAGAAAAAAAACCTTCCTTAAAGCTCTGAGGGCAGAAAAATGCAAGCGCTCTCTAATTCCATGCACAAGATCGCTCAAGCCTTGATTTATTGGCTTTAATAACTGTGGGATTTCTCTCTGCTTTTTGGCTTGAGAAATTGAAGCCATGAGGTTGTGAGATTGTCTTTCTTCCAGAATAATCTGCTCTAGTGCCAGTCATTGGGGGAAGCCAGCAGGCTCACTTTATTCGAGTTGCAGGATCCTCTTTTTAAACTTTTAAATCTAGCTCAATGTTAAAGCAGCCTCCTTCCACAGAAAAAAAAGGCCTCTTCTGGGCAGCAAAAAGTGAGACTTTGCCTTACAAAAAGGTGCAAGTGACCCGGCTGTAGCTGGTGTTGCATGATAGTTCTATGATGCCGCGGCGCTTCTTCATGGGCAGGACAGCTGAGCCTCAGGCTGCCACACTCACTTCCCTGGAGATGCTGCAGCTCAGTCACCCTGCTGGATTCCTTCTGGCAATAATGGTGGCTCCTATCAGAGAAATAAATGATAAGAGGGATTAGACATGGGAACCTTGAGGAGAGGTACCAGCCATGTACTTAAATCAGATTGCTGAATGTGTTACTGTCCACTGCCTTTCGTCATCCCCCCTACCCAGCAGACACTGCTCCCTTTGAGGCAGAACCCCTTGGTTTCAGTCCTGACCACAGGGTATGGACCTCACCTCCCTGCCAGTCTGGAGGTGGAGGGCAGTGCCCTGAGGCAGCTCCCACCAGCTGATTTCACTCCACTGCCACATCTGCAGAGCACAGGACCATCTCAAGCCACGTGCCCTTGCATGTGCATCTCTTGCCCATTGGGCTTTGGCAAGATTTCTCTTCTGCTGGTGTTTATTTCCAACTGGATATGCAAAATCCCAGTTTGGATTTTTACATTGACAGAGAAAGGAGTTAGAGAGAGTGTCAGAAGTGCAGGGAGAAAAAAGTTAACAGTGCAGTACAGTGCAGTCATTGGATAAACTACATTATTTTCCCCAGGTATATCTTTAAACTGAAACAAGTCCCAGAGGTCACAGCAGTACTTTTTGAAAAGTACCAACTGTAACTCACAGGGGCCCATGGGCCAGCTCCACAGACACAAAGCTTTCCACTGTCTTCTACAGTGTGATGTGGGCAGCTAGCTTTGGTTGGGAATTTTCCACCAAAACACAGTTGTTATAAAATTCCAGGTCATTGGTCCTAGTATTTTCATTAAAAGAAAGGTTTCTGAGGTCTGACATGAAAATTTTCAGCAAAACAAAAGAGCACATGGCAAAATAACTTGCTTTTCAGAGCACTCCATCCTGAACTGAATGGAGTTGAGCCTGGAAACTGTATTTTTCATATTACAGGTGAATTTCCAAGCACCAGGCTTGGAAGGCAGATGTTAGTTTCTTTTTTATGGGAAAACAGAGCTTGTGGGTCTGAGTGTCGCAGTCATTAGGCTTCAATCAACATAGGCCTCCATAAATTGGAAAACTTTCTTATCCAATTCTCTAACAAAAAGCTTTAAAAACATTCGGAAAAAAAAAGTCCGATTTGCATTTTGTTTCTGTGCAACTGTTTATTTATATGTATAAATATCTGTGAATAAGGGAAATAAGAGGGGGAATGAATTCTGGTCTAACTACATATTGTTTTAGGAGCAGAAAAAGAAAAAAAAATTGAAGAAAAAGCCAGGAAATTACAAGCTGCGGTTTTCAGTTGACAGTACATCTGTCATTTGCATCTTGATACATTTCTTATTTCCCATAACAAGAATTTCCATTTATGAGGATCCTCTTTAACTTTGGATTTCCTGATTTTTGTCAGGATGTGGAACAATTTTAATGCAGTTTTAATCTCTTGGTTGGTTATTGGAGACTAACTTATCATTATTTTACACACCCCTACATAATTCCAAGTCAGTATTTTCAGGGTCAAAGCACAAACAGACTTTTCTGAGCTGACACAAACACTTTGGCAAAGAGAACCGGGTGTACCCAGATGTCCACCTTCTTTTCCCTGCAGGAGGGCTCCTCTCTACTTGCCAGGCAGGCTTCCCTGGCCCCTGGCTGCTACAGCCTCTCAGGGTTTATTTGCAGTGTGTGATAATCTAAATTCCTCATGAACACCTTCCATCACTCGCTTGCTGATCCATGTCCTGTTCTTTTGGCTGAATTACATCTTAAAGTCCCTCCTGGCTTCCCTCAGTCAGGTCTGATGCTGTCTGCTATGAAATGACCCTTGTCCCGAATGACTATCACTCATGTTTGCCCTAAAAAAATACAATGTACCTATAGTGTTAAAGCAAATAAGCCACATGTCATATTAGCAAGTATGTGCAGTTAAAGACCAGCAGACCAGAAAAGACCCACCTCATATTGTCTTAGGATTCACATTTAAATATTTCTTCCTTCTGAGGTGGGAACTCAGTCGGATACGGTCTGTGTGGCCCTTTCCCACCAGTCCTGAGTGGCCAATAATTAATTTATGCTGAATGTAATTACTCCCTTGTTAACAGTAGTTTTTCTGCACTTTCTCTCGGTTGGCTCTGGAGACGTACATGTTGAGTGTGATGTATGACTCCTGGCACAGAATGAAACCCCAGTCCTGTGAAAAGACATAGATAAAGTGAGGCTGCTCCATTACTCGCTAATGAATTTATAGGCTCACCGCTCTTATCTGAAGTGCAGCAGAGAAAAATTCTTAGAGGCTATTAGTGTAGTCTTGAAATAAAGATATTGGGACTTGGGTTTAGCCATCCTTCTCTGTCCTGTCACTTCAATGGGCACTTCAAAACGACAACAACAAAAAAAATATTTTTAATCTAAAGGCAGGACAGCAAGACAGACAGCTGCTGCGGCCTGGGCTACACATTTGCCAATGAACGTCAGGGCTGGAAAAGCAAGGAATAATGAAAACACTTCCCACGTGATGATCCATTAATGGCACATAGGCGCGCGCAGAGCGGCGCAGTGCAGCGGGGGATGCATTACAGAGCCTGAGCTGCTGCAGCTATTGTGTTTCAAAGCAGTAGTCATGTTAATGTGGTGCTGGCAGGCAGACGTGAGCCTTTTTGGAAGGAGCTATAATAGCTTCCTAGAAATTAAAGACAGAAAGGGCTGGCGGATCATATACCCTGTCTTCCTAAGTACTGCAGGCTCCTAGGATTCATGCAAATATCTTGTACCACTACCAGTTAAGGTAAACATTTCAACCTTAAAAACATGATCTTGGTCTCAAAAGCAGAAGAGATTCTGGACCTGGTGCCTCCTGGATGAGAGTCTCTTGGGCTGGTGGGGTACCAAACTGTTTTGCCAAGCTCAGACAATCCTGCTGGACAAAAGCTATGTTCCAGGCCACAGGGGTAAGTAGAAACCCCCCTAGACACAGTAAGTCTGATCTAGAAGAGAAATTCTTCATCAGCTGAAAAGTCAACCTGTAGGCTTGGGCTCGCAGACAAGGCACATCAGCAATGGTGGGAGCTCCAGATGCCCACTGGTGAAGGGGATTATCCAGTGGAAGGTGTGTGGAGAGGGTATCATGAGCTTAGGGGTTGAACTATTGAAGTAGAGAGGTGAGGGAAAATCCTTCCTGATGTCACCACATGGAAAACTGCTTGTTTTGGCACAAGTGCGGGAAGTTTCTTGAAGGCCAATTAAAAAATTATGTGTGTCAATAACCAGCTAGCCGTTGTGCAGAAAGGTGTATTTTAAACCATAGGGGGTAACAAAGGCCCTGTTGCAGTCTGCTGGGTAAAATTTGATTTAAACCAGTCAGCAGACCCAAGAGACCTAACGTGATACTGCCACACACTGAATGGGGTTGATGAGAAGATCCCTAGGAGGATAGTGGGAGGGTCAGATGACAAGGGCTGTTGGCTTCAACATAAGTTGAAAAGAGCAAATGTGAGAAAGTGTTTACAGCTGAATTAATCAAAGCAAGCTCTAAGTGGTTATACAGGAGGCAACTAGGAAAGGAGTTGGTCCGAGGCTTACATGGTCCTGTTGGGGATACTTTGTCCAAGAAACTCTGTAAGATGTCAACAGGTCAAACAGGGATGGTGGCCCTGGTCTGCATATCTCCAGCACTGCTCTTTTGGTAATATGGGCAAGCAGGGTCAGAAGAGATGATTAAAGTCATTTTACCCTCCTGCAATCAGAAAAGCCATCTCAACTCTTCAACAATATTTTAGAGAGGGTGACCACGAAAGGGTGCTGCCCAGTCTCAGAGGGTCTGATAATGTGGCGTGTTGGCCCAGCCACACTCACATGGTAGAGTATGAGGGAGACCAGATCTGCACTTCAGATCTGCTCTCCCTCTCTTTCTCTTGTTGCAGACTTCCTTCTGGTTTGTCTTGAAGAAAATGGGATTTGGCTTCTGCACAGCCTGGAGAAGTGGCAGGTTTTCACAGCGGGCTAGTGGAGATGGAGGAGGTGGGTGGTCGGAGGTCTCGGTCGGGGCATCCTGGCAGGGCTGGCAGCCATGGGGCTGCTCTGAGCCTGCCTGGCAGGACATAGCAGAGTGTATTTCCCTCCCTTCCTCATGGCCTGGCTTAGTGCACAGGGCTCCTGACCACAGCCGCAGCTTTTTTTGTGGAGAACAAAGCCCTTTTTATTTCCTTTTTTTTTTTTTTTCCCTTTGGATTTGGCTGTTGGAAAGGAGCTAGAAACTTTTTGCACCAGGAAATACAGGCTGAAGAATGAGTGTGTCAGCCTGAGTCCACTTGGCAGAGCTTCTCTGACTGCCAAAGTGAGGCAGCAGTGCGTTAGGAGGCCTGCTAATTGTCAATGAAGACAAAATGAATAGCTGTGGATTAATTGAGCTTCTACTATTGTTTTTCTAGAAGAAAACTTCTTGCTTCTAGGAAAGAACGGGGAATGGTGTTTCTGCTCAAGCACACATTTTTCTCAGTTAGACATTCATCAGGTCTTCTGGGGCGGTACATAAATATATGGAGATTTCCAGAAATGTCCTTTGCCATTGAATTCTCATTAGTACAATGCCAAATATCAGACTGGTCAGTTTGCTTTTGAAGACTGTCATAATTACATAGTCTGCAATTAAAATGCTTCTTTAATGTAAAACATGAACAGAGTATTGAGCTGGGTGTTTTAGCAGAAAGAGAACAGACTTCATATTTTGAAGAGAAAAGAATTGTTGTAATGGATCGTCTTTGGTAGTCAAGGAATTTCAAAGCACCTCCTGGAAGGCAGTGGCAAGCACAAGGAAAACAGGGTAAAGCCCACCCGCTCCCCTGAATCAGGTTCAAGATTTTACTTTGTCTATAGCAGAGATCACAATGTACAAGCTTTAAAGCAAGGCAAATCCTCCTTCACTGATAATGAGAGCCTCTGCCAGGAGAATCCTGTGTGAAAGTAAAAATCCATTTTGCACAGCCAAAAACCCCTGTGCTGCCGGTAGCAAACTTTTTGGCATCAAGGTCCTGAAATGGGGGCAGCTATCTACATTATAGGGTTTGATGAAAGAGAGGCAGTATATATTTTATTTTATGCAGGCAGCTTTCATTTCTGAATCTTTATTTCATTTTATATTTGTAATACCACAGTTTCTGCTGTGCAGCTTAGAGAGAAGAAATGGTTCACTTGGGTAACATGGGAACTTTTTTGGCATTGTTCAACATTTACATCTAACCTGAATGTGCAAGATTTTTTTAAGCATTAAATCTTGCAAGAGGAAGGAAAAGAAAGAAGAAAAGTTTTCCTTTTCACACCACACCAGATCTAGTTGAGACTGGATACATGGAGTAAATACCAAGAGTGAAATTCTAGCCCCATTGAAGTTAATGGCAAAATTCCCATTGACTTCAGCTGGGCCAGGATTTCACCCTTTGAGTATTTCCAGCTCAACCAGAAGCAGGAAATACTGGAAAGCTCTTGACAGAGCCTGTTCTCATGATATTTCCAGTCCAGATTTTCAGACCCTCTCACTCTGCATTGTTTTGATCACACAGTAAAATAAGAAGGGTGTTGGGAATATGCTGTGCTAGAAATACTTCGGAAAGTAAACATAGAAATAGAGATGAGATTGAAATTAAAAGGGAAAAAGGATGAATGAGGTGACATCATGTAGAATGTGATATAGTGAGTTTTGGGTTGACTTTATTAGCTCACCATTACATAACAGAATGGTTGTAACGTTCTGAGGAAATGAAATATGAGCTGGTATACTACATTTATATAATTTTCACTGAACATAACTCCTGCACAATGTGGAAATCAGATCTTTACCCCAAGTTGCACTCTTTTGCTGTAGCTGCACACAATGCTTTCCCAGAGCTCCTCAATGCTTCTGTTGCAAAATGTCTCAGGAAGGACGAAAGTTGCAGAATGCAGTAGTCTTTCATGTACAGGTAATTAAAAGGAAATACAATTGCTTTGACCTGAAGGCTTTGGGCAGGAAAGGGGCTCTCTCTGCCACCATCTGTTGGTGAAGAGGGGAAAGAAAATGTCTTGAATATTGTAATCTCAGAGACCTGCCCACACCCCAGCTGCAGAGATGCTCCCCACAAATAAGTTTTCTCCTTTTAGCTGCAATATCACAAAGGCAACATGGCAACACAGAGACTGCATCTGCACATATCCCTACCCAAAATTCCTCTGTGTGTTTTGGAGGATTGTCTTACACCAGTACAAACAATGTGCCAGCCCCTCAGTGAGAGGAACAGGAAAATAACATTATTTTAAAGGCAAGAGTGAAAGGAAAGATGCCCTGAGCAATGCCCTGAGCCTTGACTTCAGTTGTGCCTCACCAAGGGATCCTGTGCACCCAGCAAAACTTCCTAGTGTCCCAATGTGAACACAGTCTCTTCCTGCCATGGTGCTTCACTTTGACATGCCTTGCTGCCTTTCTCATGGTTTTTCTAACACTAGACCTTAAGAATTGCCTGCTTGACTCAAGTTTTCATCTGTGCTCCTGTAGGTTACAACCCACCCTGAGAGCTATTCTCACTTTCTTCTGGAAAGGGTGGCTACAGGATTTTTGTTTCTCTTTCCCTCTCCCATCTTCCTCTCACTCTACAAACTCTAATTTCTGTTGGGAAATTGCCTTTGGGATGGAAGCACTGTCCCAGAGATCTAATCACAGGGCTATTTGTTACAGTGGAATAGTCAGTTCAGAGGTCTTTGGATATTCTAAGTGTCCACAATGTCCCTCCTGTTCACACTACTTTTCAATAAATATCATGTTTGAAAAATATCCATCTCTGTCAGATGTTTTTCTCCTAAATATCTGCTAAACACAGGAAGGATCAGTATGCCAAGGATAGTCTCAGGCAAACCTAGGAAGCATTCCCTAGGCATGAGGATTATGTCTGTCAGAACACACATCAGGATTTTGGCCTTCACTAGCCACTGAGAGCAGCCACAGGGAATTTTACTGGGTAAAGAAAAGGCATTGAGGTGAAGCATATTTTTTCATTTATTGAGTTACTTTTTTTCCAAGACCAGTAAGTGATACAATTTCTAGAATATTCAGTCCTAATTTAAAGATATGAAAAGCCAAACTCTCCCCTATCTTGATAAATATTTTCCAAACAATAATTGCAGAAAAACAATGGGTTTTTTTGGTTTTCATTTGCCTGTCTTTCGAGTATCCAGCAATTTGTTCTGGCCATGCCTTTTTTTTGTTCCTTAGTAAGTGGAGTGTAAGTAAACCACCAGTTTCTCCTGGTGATGGTATTACCCAGTGTAATCAAGTAGCTTCTCAGTCTTCTTCTTGATAACTTAAACAGATTGAATTCTTTGAGTGCTTCAGTGTGGGGCGCTTTCTTCAGTCTCTGAATCATTTTTACAGCTCTCTTCTGCACCTTCTCCAGTTTTTCAATATCCTTTTTTATAATGTGAACATCAGCAGCCTGTACGGTGCTGCAGTGTCTGATTAATAGCCAGTAGATAAATTTCTTAGTCTGTTTTCTGAAGCCTACACTGAGTTCCCTTTTACCTCAAGTGAAATCTTTACTGTTCCCCTCATAAGCAGGAGGCTGCTCTGCATTATTTAAGGCAGGCACGGGCAAATGTGCCCTGCCTTCAGTGTGATGCAGCCAGCTATGGGCTGTCTCAAACCCAGCCAGGGAGCAGACTCAGTGAACACAGAAATATGCTCTGGTTCACAAGCCTGGCTAGAGGCTGCTCCTATTAGCTTGGGCTCAGCTCCAGGCTGACTTGGTGACATAGTTTTTGGGCAGAGCATAGGGAGAGGAAGTTCCTGCCTAGCAGAAGGATATGGAGAGGTTCGTAGGGGTTTTTTGTCTTAATACTGAGGGCAAAGACTATAATCTGTTAAGGTATTTAGTAGTGAAGGTATTTCTAAAAATAAAATCTAAGGACAGCTATTTAGTGAGCCTAGAAATGTTGGGCGAATTAGCTTATTTCTCTTAAAAAGGATGCTAGGTTCATTGCTGCTGACAGCACCTGGCAAAACTCTTACAAAACTGCATAATGTGAGTGGAACTCCCAGATTTTGTTAGATTTTTGTTGGTAGAAGGCTTGCCTGAAAGGATTTGTCATTCTTTAGGTTCAGACTACATGTTCACTTACTTAATAGAGCAGAATGACTTAAGTGCCTATTTCAAAGAAATCCTGCCATGCCTTTCATTGCTAGTATAGCCTTTAGTAGCCTTTAGTTGTTTTGTATAGCTGCAACTTAAAAAAAAAAAAAAAAAAAGGAGGAAGAAATGATAGCAGCTATTCTTCATAAAAGGGACAACCCATATGTGAGAGAACAGTCGCAGGGCTGTCAGAAAAAACATGTGAAAAAAACTGTTTTTAAACAGCACAGTTAGAGGTGGACAAGCTGCCTGGAGAGCAGATCCCCAGCTGCCCTTTTCCAGGGTGCTGGGGCAGAGATGGCCTTGGATAGTTGCTGTGCCCATCCCTCTGGGTATGTCCATGGCACAGCAGCCAAGGAAGAGCCACATCTGTAATGACAGTGGCTCCTCAGACCTCATCTGCCACACCTGCTGCTTCAGACTATGGGCTGAATCTGGAGGTGCAGGACAGGGCCATGACAGGAGACAAGGAAATGAAGTAAGACAAAAAGTGCTTTAGCCTCCCACAGTAGAGTGAGTAGTGGTTCTGATTATGCTGATAAGAGTCAGGAGTCTGAGGAGAGCAGACTCACCCTAGGAATAACTGAAGGAGAAAAAGGGACTTGTATGGACATGGTGGGGCAAAAGGAAGAGCAGGGAGCTTAAGCAGAGAAAGGTGCCCTCCAAGAACTGGAAAGGCCTGAGGCAGCAGTGGGCTGCTGTGTTAGTGTTTCTCTTTAAAAAGATTTAAGGGAGGAGCATGCCTGCTCAGCCTTACAGCCTGAAGTCTGCAGCTCTGAGGAGTGGAACTGACTTGCATCCACTGCATGCCAGCTCTAGGGGTAAAAGAAGGAAGGTGCTCCTTTCCTCTAACTGAAAAATATACAGTAGTCAAGAGTGTGCCTTAAAATGCAACCACAAACTGTGATAAAAACAGCCCAAAGCCAAAACCAAACTTTTTTGGACATGGAGGCCTCCATTAACATAAGAGATGAAAACCAGAATCTCATCTGGTCAGTCTATCCCCCATTAAAAGCCAGTTTCAGGAAACCCAAGTACTCCCCTCACTGGGAGGGCTTGGACTCAACCTGCCTGGATTAGGAATGCAGCTATCAGCTCAGGAGATGAAGATTGATGTGCTTCTGATCCTAGATGCAGGGTTTAATATGAGGGCATTTTCTGTGGGCAAGCCAGATTCTCAGTCAACACTTAATGAGAGGGAGCTCAGGAATAGCTCTGCCTCTGTTGTGCTTTTCCACAGCAGGATCACTAGAGATGGAATTTCTCTTTCAGTGCACTCCCAGATAATTTGCTGGTTTTGTCCAGTCCTCCTTAGTTAATAATTTATTTTCCTCTCAGATATTTCCTTGTAAATGCCTGTTGCATCAAAATATATTCCTGAAAACGTTTACTTTCCTGGTCTACAAAATTGTTAAGAATGTTGAATGATAATATGGGACTTAGTTTCTTAAAGTGAGCCACAATGAATGTATTGGTGCAGGATGTTTGAACTCTTGCCTGTGAATGATGGCAGGGGTTATAATTTTATTTGTGATGCATATAAACACAAACACATCTGCAGGAAAGACCTGTGGTCATTGGCAACGAGGCGTTTTAGCACTATTCGCTCAGGTGAAGAGGCATCTGTCTCTGTCATGAATATCACCCAATCAATGGGGCAGAGGCCTTGCACAGGCTAACTTTTAGATGTTTGGGATTGGTGTGCCACATGGAACCTCAAAGACGCTTGTTGAGTAGGGGAATTTGGAACAAAACTTCATGCAGTTAAACCACGGATGTTACAAACAACTTCATTTGGTTTACATAATAGAAATTCTCTTTCAAACCTAGGTTGCTTGGTTTTTTAGAGAGTTCTTTAAACTTAATCTTCTTCTGGGTGGACTTTAAAAAGCTATATTTGTTAGGGAATTAGTCAATTTGTTAATTTTGGTTGCATTGTATTTCTGGAAGAAGATAGATTGAGAGGTTTTTAATGCACCTGATCTGATTTGGAAACAAAATTCAAAGGCCTCATGGGAGGTAGACAGAACATTTCTCTGTCAAAAATTCATAACTTCCAAACATATTCAAAACTGTTTTTCTTTTCTGAAAGGTTTTTATTTTAATGCTTTCTATCAAACTTTGAAAATATTCTTCTATCTCAATACCTTTAGCCTGAATTTAAGAAGAAAACTTTTGTTCATCTCTTAGGAGAACTATCATGTTTTTTGGAAACTTCTGCAGTTTGAAAAGAGAAACTAAAATCTTCTATTCTAAAGGAAAAGGATTCTGCCAAATCTTTTTTTTTTTTTTTGTATCAACAGTCTCAAGGTTTGACTTGGATAGCTCTTTTTTATTATTTTTCTGGAAGAGGCCAGATATTTTTTCCAAAAACATATGCATTGCTACTAATAGTTTGGCTTTCATGCAGCAGGATTTTTCAATAAAAATACCTGAATTATTCCAACAACTATTAAAGATATTTATTTGCCTCCAATTCTCCTTCATCTCTTGAACAAAAAGCTTTCAAAACTTTTTGAATGCAGAATGAGTTCACAGCTGGCCTCCTCGTGCTGTTTGTTTGTAAGAAATAATGTGTGAATATTGTATTATTTGTAAGATCATAATGCTCACATTATGGCTGGCACAGATTAGTGCCATTGCTAAAACTGTCCATGCTCATACTCAGACTGAGCACCTCAGCGAGTCCTGCAGAGAGGCATGGGCAGTGACATGGACCTGGGGCTTCCTAGATTTCTGCTAAGCTTTGCTCTTCTTTAATTTCATCATCATCTGGGGAAAAAAAATAGTTCTGTTTAGGAGGCTGTGACATGATCGGGCTGCCTTATAGATAATGTGATGATTGAACCTGGAGCAAACATGGCAGCTGAAAAGAGGGTTCTGTGCATTTGTTTGGTTCTACTTTATTTTAAGATTTTTTTGTAAAAAGGAAGGCATCAAGGTCCTGATTTACAGGGATGACATGTCTGTGCAATAGCAGTAATTGCAGCTGGAAAAAATAATTTATCAGCTTAGCTCCAGAGCAGCTTGATTTTACAGTCCCCCTCATGCTCATCTGGTTCCCCCTTCAAACTTGATGCCTTTCCAGGACAAACCATTTTTTTGTCTTTTATTATAAATACTGTGCATTCTTTTTTTTTAGTTTTCAAGGACATATGTTGTCTTAGAAGTTTGTGTCACCAGTCAAAATAATGCCATCGCTTCTGAAAATATTTTCATTTTCTGACATGTACGGAGGTGCCACAAAGCAGCGCTGACAACTTCATCTCTCGCATTCCACAAATCTTATCAAGATATATCATCAGAAAACCACACGGGCTATATCCGGGCTCTGACAAACCTGAAACATGGCCTGCCAGCCACAGATAAGGCTTGAAATGTTGGTCAGTGAAAAGGTGATAACAGCAACAAGGATCAAATGCTTGTACAACTTCACCTTTAGACAGCTGTGGGTTTTGGCTGACTCACGATGTTGGAGAAATCTTTGCTCTGCCTTCACTGATGCCCCGACATCTGCGTGCTGCAGGTCGGACACCCAGCATGGCCACAGCAAGGGCCAGAGGTAGCCCACATTTTGGGAGAAGCCCTTAGCAAATATAAACCTCATGGGTCACGAAGAGCACCAAAAAGCTCCACTGAAAGCCTGGTGTTTTGTTCGAGGGATCAAAAGGATTGTGGTGCTTTGTTCTTCTAAACGTGGAGAAAAATTGCACAATGCTGCCACAGAAATAATAAATGCACCCCATCCCTTCCCCCTGAAAACTTCCTACAGGAGGTCTTGCCACCTTTTTCAATCCTCAAAGGAAAAATCTGCAACAAAAATAAAACTACTCAAAACCATTCCACAAAACAGCAAACTGGCTCTGTACTTATTTTTGGTTAATCTTGGGATTTAAACATATCACTATTATCGTAAAAAAAATGGAGTTCTTAAAAAAGAATTTATAATCATTTGCTTAATGGTGCTTTCCCCATACCATCCGTTTCCAAACAAAGCTTAGTTTATGGCTATCATAAGAGATTATGTTCCCTTACAGTTGCAGTATTTCTTCTATAATGATTTATTTTAAAGGGCTTCACCATGATAGCTCTCCAACTTTGTTCCTTCCTGTATATCACTGTTCAGGGTCAAAAGCTGGAAAAAGGGCTGGTCCCAGAGGCCTAACATATTTCACCAGTGGAGACTCTGGCTTTTCACTTCTCCTTCTCTCCTCATCACTTTATGCTTAAAGAATAACAGATGTGGAAACATTTAGAAAAGAACTAATTGAATTTCACATAACACAATTTAGCATTGTTTGAGGAAGTACCTAAATCAACAGCACATTTTCTGAAAGGCCCAGCGTTGCCTAATTAGAACACCAAACGTGTGACTAATTGGCCACACTTACACCAAAGGCTCTGTCGCAGATGAACGGCTGCCTATTCATCTTAGCTAAACTTAGGCCAGCGGTTTGGCTGTGAGGTAACTGTGGTTGTTTTAAATGAGCTGTGCCAAACATAACGGGGAAGTTCAGCTATGGTAGGAGAACAAATCCGTGTAAGAGCAGAGGAGTAATCAGGATGCTTACGCTCCGGCAGCACCCGGAGGATTACCAGGAGATTATCAGCACATAAATTATTGGATTCTTTGTGCTCTGTAATTGGGAAACTTAATAGCCTGCTCTTTATCATGTCTACTCCATTGTCTTTAAAAGCTCAGCATCTAATTAAAAAGTAAACTGATATTATCAGGAAAGGCTCCACTCTGCCCAGCTCTTGCCACTGCTGGGTCTGTTTTTTGCATGCAACAGGATGCTTTCTTTTCTTCTTTTTCTAACTTTTTTCTTTCCATGTCTTTTTCCTTTCCTTTCCTTTCCTTCCCTTTCCTGTCCTTTCCTTTCCTTTCCTTTCCTTCCCTTTCCTGTCCTTTCCTTTCCTTTCCTTTCCTATCCTTTCCTTTCCTCCCTCTTTCCCCTGCTCCTTATGTTCTCCCCTCCCTCCTTTCTATATTTCTTCCTTCCTTGTATCTTTATTTCCTTGGTAGATCCAGCCACCTTAAAGAAATGAAGAGCACTGTGCTAACTTATTTTCTACTGGAGCATGGCATTGGTGCTGTGAGGATGCCTGTTATGCATGTTGCTTCAGGAAGTCTCAAGGCTGGCTGCTGAAGTTTTTTAATTGTTTCCTATAAAACGGTGTATCAGCTTGAAAATAAGCACAAAAAGAGTGGGATTTTGGGAATAGGATTAGATAGTTTCATTCGTACCTGCTAACATCCCACTTTTAGGTAGGGTCACTGGATGATTTACAAACAGGTTTTGATAAATCCAGCACCCCAAGATTATTGGCTTTTTTTCCCTTTTTTTGTTTTTTTAACCATTACCACAGCCTTCTCCCCTCTATACCTTCTGGTAACTCTGAAAGGTGTCTCCTCTTCCCCAGCACAACATCTCTGCAGCCTCCAAACACCGCTGCTGTGGTCCTTCTTGTGGTGCCTGGCATGGGGGCAAGGCTTCCCACACTCATAATCCCCACCCTGCAGGCAGCTGAGGGCTTTTTGCCATGTGCTGGAGGGCAGCCAGGGGAGATGCAGCTGGGACCTCCTGCCCTGCCCTGCTGCCCCAGTGTCCCCTCTGCAGTGAGCCTGCCCTGGCCACACAAGCTGACTGGCTCTGCTGATCCCAGATACTGGGGGGAAAAGACAGGGCCTGACCAGAGGGCTTGGTGGGGAGGTGCAGGAGGCAGCTGCGTGTTTTGTTTGCCTGGAAGAGCTCTCGTAGCCTGCACAACCCTTTCTGGTCACAGTACTCATACACTCTACGGGTCTGAAGGAAATTTATTCCTTGACTTGTGCATCACATAAATAAAATAGAGGGTAGAGCTCCTGAGTTTGCTAAGATCTTTGTTTAGCATTTGTTGAGTGTTAATTTGTGGATTGCTGCCGATGGGAAAGCTGCTTTAGAAAATCTGAAGCTTCCAGAAAAAGATGGAAGAGATAATGTGCAAAATGATGGAAGTTTCAGATGAGTGCAATAGCTTTCTTACTCTGAAACCCTATCTGCATTTCTTAGCTGTCTGCTTTTTCTCTTGATGGGGTTCCTTTGCCCCACCTCTCTGTCTCCCTCACTAAATTTTAAAGGCGCGTGTTGTCCTTCTGCATAAAATTGTTGTGTAACAAAGGTGAAAACAGCACCAGTGTCAGTACATGTTGCAGTGGACAAGCTGCAACCCAGTTCCCACAATGAAGCCTTAGGCAGCCTTGGCCCCCCTAGCAGAGTCTGAGAAGCTCAGACAGGAAAGGCAGCCTGTACCTGCCCCATACAAACAAAGCCTGTCCAGAGAAAATGGTTTTCCCTAAGAAGAGATGACTGCAGATGGACACAGGAGGGAGGAGAGAGTGATTCTGAGCTAGGACAAGTTCGTTTCTGGGGAAGAGGTCCAGTTTGGTTTTTTTTCCTGTATTCAGAAAAGTTATTTGGCTGGGATAACTAGTTTAAGTGTGTGTCACCTAAAGCAAAAATAATGGAAATGAAAATTGAATAGGGCACTAAATCAGGAAAGAAATTTAAGAAATCATCTAAAACTTTGTTCTGTCCATATCTAGGTAATCAGGATGTAAATATTCGCTTAAAATCCCTCTATATAAGGGTTTTACTATCCTTAAAGGTAGCAAGGGATTTTTAAAAATATTTCATCTCAATCTTTCCTGGAATTAGTTAATCCTTTTATGTCTTATCTATCATGGACATGAAAATCAGAAGCCTTCTTCCTCTTTGCAGTGGTGTTTTATGTATTTAAAAATCATTAGCATGTCCTTTCTTCACAGGACTAAACAACTCCATTCATTCATCTTTCTTTAGAGGTCATGTTTTTTCTAGTCCTCTGGTCAGCCCCTTTGCTTTCTTCCCTATTCCCATGCCATACAACTATGATCTTTCAGTCTGTCAGCAGTGACAAAGACTGGAGATCCCAACCCACCCAAAGATACTGAGGGTGTGAGCCCAAAGGTGTCCAGTTAGTATCAAATAATGAGCCCCAAAATGACCTTTAATGATGCTGAAAATTATTTGTCTTCAGGAGGGTTAAGGTAGAACTTTTTTATTTTTTATTTAAAACAGTTGTCCAGTCAGTTTTTGACACTCATACATTCAGCTGAAAGCAAAAATTTGACTCCACCTAGTAATATAATTCTTTAATAAAATCAGTCTTTGATAAAATATGTCAGATAACTGAAGGCATGATATAAATATATATTTGTGTATGTATGCATATGAGTCTGTATGTGTAGTAAAACTGTAGTGCTTAAGAATAAACTCTAATCTGCTTGTTTTAGTCACATAGACCAGTTTTTCTGTTAGTTCTCTGTGGTAATTTGCTTACCACAAATTTTTCCCAATTTATGTTGAAAGAAAGTGATGATATGTTCAAAGTGTGCACAGCAGCAAGAACCAGTTGCACCAACTTTCACTTTAATTCTACATAATAAGAGCAACCTAATATCTGAAAACTGGAGGAAAAACAGAATACAGAAGCAGTTAATTTTAAGTACCTGAATTAGCAGATAACAAAACAGTGTTAAAAGCTACAAGAAAATATAACTGATACTTTCTTATTAAATGCTCACAGGTATTAAATATATCCATGACAGTCTCCTCTCTTGATTCTCCATAGGAGGGGGTCACTTAATGTGCATTACCTGTATTATCCATCTCTCCTGGGCTCTGCAATCACTTGAACTCATACCAGGCAGTCAGTCACAACTAAGCTGCCCAGCACAGAGGAAAGACACTTCCTCTGTCATATTTTGGGCATGTTTGCCCTGTCTGTAGCTGACAAAGAGTGGGCCATTGCTCCAAGGCCTGGACAAATTTCAGTGGTGGTCAGCAAAGAATGGAAATGTGCCTGCTTTTATGAACATGGCCTCTCTCAATTGATGCCAGCTCATAAAATGTCTTTTAATCATAATGATTGATTACTCCCTTGGTGAGTACTTCAGGTTTGGAGCTCAGTAACTTGTTTACACATCATGCAGCTTGATCCTTGCAATAGTTGAAGAAACACTTGTTCAGGCATATCAGTCTCCTTCCAGTCCTCTGATAACCTCTGGTCCTGCAAGGTTGCCCAGTGCTTTGGGAACACCCAAAAGCTGCTTCCAAAACCAGCAAAGACGCCCATGCTGTACATATCAATTCTGCTTCTGCCTCTCCAGAATTAGATAAACTACTCCATCCACTTTCTTGATTCAAATATTGTGTCTAAATATGTGTGTATTGCTCAAATATCCCTTTCTATCTCTTAGAATTTGAAACTAAACTTTCTATTCTTGAATACAGGGTGGGTGGCGTTTGTGGGTTTTTTGAAGCCAGAAAAAACCTTTTTTTTTTAAATCTCTTGTATCTGATATTTCACTTGCTGCTGTTGTTTATAGATGCATCCTGCTCATAGATGGGAACCTGACATGATGCACTGCCTCTTGTCCCATGTTTGAGACAACTGAAACCTGATGCTTAAGTGTCGGTAGTCACTGTGAGCAGGCACTGAAAAGCTGAGTGCCACATTTACTTGGTTGATGCTCTTGATCCACCTTTGATTCTTGACCCCAGAAGGGAGAGAACATCCATTATGCATTGGTGTCTAAAACCATTTGTAATTAATTGTCAGCTGCCACTCACAGTTGTGCAGTTTTGCTGTTGTTTCTACTCAAGCACAGTCTTTAGTCATCACAGCATTTTGGAAAAATCATGCATTGCATGACTTGAACTGGCCACCCCAAGCTAGGCACTTTGCATATGTGAACATTTCACCCTGTGCCTCAGCTTCTCTGCTGAAAAATGCAGCTAATTATAGGCCATGAATATTCTTTTCAGAGATTCACTGTCAAGACAAACTATTTTGTGTTAATGAGGATGTGAAGGAAGGCAATGCCACAAAAAAACCCATGAAGAAATGAATAATGCTGCATCCTGTGCCAAGCATAGAACACTAATTTTCATCAAACTGCACATCATATTGTGTAGCTAAATCCAAAATGCAGACCTAATTAATGTAACTTTTATAGCTGTTAGAGTGGAAAGGGGGGACTATGTAGCTAGCACCCACTGTACTGCAAAGAGAGGAGATAAGAGTGAAGCAGAGAGGAGAAGGGAACTTGGGGCATCCAAGAACATGCAGGACTTCAGTTCTTCCTGAGCTTCCACAGAGGAGCTGAAGCTAAACACCATGCATCCAACCAGGCAGAATATCTCTTTTTATAGAATGTCATTACAATATACAACTCATTGTCATAGTACACTGTAGATACAAAAATTTTCCTGGGTTCAAAAAGAAATTAGACTTGTTAATGGTAAAAGAATCCCCATGAAACATCAAAGTCACAGAGAACTGGAAGCTGGTATACTGCTGTTGTGGTTTTAAGCCCAGCTGGTGCTGAAACACCACACAGCCACTCGCTCAATCTCCCCTTTATTCTCCCTAACCCTAGTGGAATGGGGAGGAGAATTGAAGTAAAACTCGTATGTTAAGACCAGTTTAATAATTGAAAAGAAAGTAAAATACCATATTAATGGTTAATAACAATAATAATCATAATAATATGGGTAACTCTGGGTAATAATATGGGTAATCCTTCTGGTAACTCCCTTCCAGTTTATATACTGGGCATGACATTCTGGGGTGTGGAATATCCATTTGGTCAGCTCAGATCACCTCCCCCAGCTGCGCTCCCTTCCAGTTTTGGGGTTGTTTTGAGTACCTCCTCACTAACAGAACATGAGACAAAGAAAAACAGTCCTTGACTTTGGATAAATACAACTTAGAAAGAAAACCAAAGCATCAACACCATTCATGTTCAAATCCAAGACATTGCACAGGAACAGCTACTGAGAAGAAATTGACTTTACTTTAGCTGAAATCAGGAGAACTGGTGAAAACATCATTACACACACCCATCCCGTTGTGTATCTACCCATGGTCACCACCAGAGACAAGAAGCTGAGACAGAGGGGGCTCTGTCCAAATATTGATTTTACCATTCTTAGAATCATTTAGGTTGCAAAAGACCACTAAGATCATTGAGTCCAACTGATAGCCCAGCACTGCCAAGTCCACCACTAAACCATGACCCTAAGAGACAAGTACACATCTTTTAAACACTTCCAGGAGCAGTGACTCAGTCACTTCCCTGGGCAGGCTGTTATAATGCTTGACAACACTTTCAGTGAATTTTTTTTCCTGATATCCATTCTAAACCTCCCCTGGTGTAACTTGAGTCCATTTGCTCTTGCTGAATCACTGGTTACCTGGGAGAAGAGACCAACCTCCCCCTGGCTACAATCTCCTTTCAGGTAGTTGTAGAAATAAGATTCCCCTCTGAGCCTCCTTTTCTCCTAGCTTCCTCTTAAGACTTGTGCTCCAGACCCTTCAGGAGCTTTGTTGCCCTTCTCTGGAGTCACTCCAACACCCCAATGTTGTAATGAGGGGCCCAGAATTGGACACAACCTCAAGGGACAGGGGGACAATTACTGTCCTGGTCCTGCTGGCCACACCAGGATTCCATTGGCCTTCTTGGCTACTTGGACACACCCTGGCTCATATTCAGCCACTGACAATCAGTACTCCAAGGCAACCTCCTTTTCTTTTTGGCAGGTTTTCATCCACTGTCCCCCCAGCCTGTAGCTCTGCATGGGGTTGTTGTGGCCCAGCAGTTCCTAGGCACTGTTTATAGCATTACAAGTACATCTCAGTGGATTCTGGGATGTTTGGAAAAGGAATTGCACTTTTTTTTCTGTATTAGTCACAGCAAAGACATCTTTATGGTCCCTGTGCACAAGTCATCATGTACTTCTTGAGGGAGATTTTATGAGCCGAGCTCATTTCCATTTTAGAATAAATAGGCTTGTTTTTTTTGCCATGTCCTAGTGACATGATGAAGAGGATATGAATAGCTGCTCCTTTAAAGTGGCATGAAAGCAGTTTCATTTGAATAGACAGGACAAATCCACTTGCTGTGCAGACTGTGCCCTACTCTTGTTCCTGAAGTGGAGATATTGCAGATGCAGAGCTCTTGCTCCATAATGCATGTAATGTAAACCAATTGGATTTGTCTTCACTAGCAGGAGTTTTCAACAGCATATCTAAACTTAGAGGAGGAAAGCATTGTAAATTTTGCTATTGTTGCTGATAATTCATCCAGAATATATTTTTGTTCATTCTAAAAATGGCAGCTTTAGAAACATTCCATATTTATTCAATAAACTAGAAGTGCTTTTAGAGATCTGCTATCCACTTTGAGCTTCTCTCAGAAGAATTTCCTGCAGGAAGGAGAACAGATGCTACACCCAGAATGATTATCTGTTGTGAACATGTATGTCAAGGGCAGCACTTACTATACACTTGATAGGTATGGACCCTTGTCTACATTCCTGTTCCATAGAGTAACCAAAGCCTAAGATGCACAGAGTGCATGCATGTGCATGAGGTCAGTTCAAAAAACACTCCAGGATTGTGGACTTTAGGACTGAAGATCAATTTGGATCACACCATGAAACAAAGCACATGATGATAGGTAAACTGAGGCCAATATTTGCAGCAGTTAGAACAGGACACTTGTCATCTGCTGCTGAAAATGCCAATACATTTCCTAGTGTCCAGCCTGCTGGCATAAGAGATTTCAGCATCCATTTTTTTTCCTACAACAGTTGAAGACTAGAACTGATTTATGAAACAAACTTGTGTTTTTCTTCCTTTTTTACTCATTTTTCTTATTCATTGTTGCTCACACTTAACCTTTTGACTCTAATTCCTTAATCTGCATGATGCACACAGAGGCTTTGTTCTTTCTGACAAGTCTTATCATTTTTTATCTGTCATCTATTTCTTCAGCCATTAGCTGGTCTCAGGCTCTCTGTATCTATAATCTGTTTACATTCTTCTTCATTATTTAGTATTAGTGCAATTCTTCTGCAATCTTTCTGTAGATCTAGGGTTTTTATCCCGCCCTTTGCTTCTTCTGAGCCAAATTTCTGTGACAAGAAGACCCCAAACCTATCTGAGGATCAAGAAAAGCTAGACATGTAATAGTGACTGTGTGCTAAAGCTTGGGCTCATGCTCTCAGGCCATTTAATTTACTAGTGAGGACATAGACTGTCTGTGAGTTTCTGAGCCTGTGGCTGAATTCTTCCTGCAGTTTACTTCAGGGAAAAGTAATCTAGAAATTAATATTAGCAATCCAGCAATCAAGAGTAACTCTGTTGTAATGGATGTTGTAATAAATGTGTTTAAAGCTGAGTTGGGATTGCTCAGAGATTTTTTAAAGTTATTTATTTTGACCCAAATTTGTTTGGACTTTATTTATATGCTTAGTGTCCCTTGGCACTGTGCTCAATCAAAACCATAAAAAAGATGTTGGCAAATATTGCATCTTTCGATTATTATCACCTGTAACTTTTGAGGTAATAATGAAAATATTAAATGTTTGGCCTAAACTTCTGACTGAAATTCCCTTGGCAGTTCACTGCATGTCTCCTCCAGCAGTGTTGCAATGTGCATTGAATGACATCCAACAGATGATGTTAAAAAGACATCAAGATTGGGAGATATTTATTCCTTCTAAACGCCCACATGACTGTAAACTGCTCACTTCATTAATCAACATTTTGGGGTTTTTAAATTTCTTTTTTGTGTGACATCTTGGGCCATTTTTCCTCCTTAGTGTTCAAATTCAAACATTTTTCTGGAAATGCGAACCTATTACAAATATAATCTGATTTTCACCCTGACCCCAAAGGACAGAAAGACAAAAATAAATAAATAAAACTCAAATCCATTCCACAGCTATGAAGTGGAGGCACACAAAGACCAAAAGAAAATGTATCCACTAATTTGGGGCGTCTGTTTTACATTGCTGCAAATCAGGTCCCTAGACATGCAGCAAGCCAACTATATCTCATTACAGCTTGTCTATGAAGGCCTTTTTCCTGAAAAAGACATAGGATAAATTTGTGGTAGAATAACTATTCCAAAATAGTTTTATGAATAAGTAACTGTCGGCACCCATGCAGCAAGAAGCGGATTTAAGCAGACTGCTGAGCAGGGTGGAGGTGCATGTGCTGGGCAGAGCCTGGCCCTGGGGACACCATCCTGCCTAGTCTCTTTTTGGGTGCACACCCCCCTTCTCTGCACAGCACCCAGTACTGGAGTTCCTGGAGGCCTTCGCTGTCTCTGTTACGCACCCTCAGATCCATCAGGTGCCACCAGACCATCCCCTGGGTACGATGCCATCAGCCTCCAGGCTCTCATGTCCTCTCCATTCTCACCCAAAGGCTTCCCCAGAGCAGCTAGAAATTATGTCCCACATATTGCCTCAAGAAATTAAATTAAGAAAAGTGCCGATATTTACTGTAAATATTGACTACAGAAAAGACTGGGGAAACGTATTCTCTTTGCCAGATTCTACCAAAAAGCTGTTCCTTTCTTTCAAAAGGAACAAATGTTAACAAAGATGAATGAACATAAAAATGATTGTCTGTTCAGAGGAAATACATGTGTAGGGTAAGGAAATCATTATGCTGATTTAAAACTGGAGAAATCCCTCCATAATTATCCAGACTTCACTACATTTTTTTCCCACAGGAACACCAGAAACACGCAGTTAACCCTAAGAAAGAGCTCAGCAAAAACTGTGGGATGTGTGAGAAGCTGGGGAGGAAGGTGTAGCAAGCTGGAGGAAGCTGCTGATAAGCTTCTGTCTGTTTTGGAGATGTTCTTGCTCAATTGTGTTCAACAGTGAAATTGGGCAAAAAAATGCAGTGCGTGCCAATGAGATGAATGGAACACACAGGGGCAAATGTAACCCCTAATACAGAGAGAAATCACTGACAGAGCAAGAGGACAGTCTTAAGCTGCACTAGAGGAAGTTTATGTTAGACAACAGGAAAAAATTCTTCACTGAAAGGGTGATTGGACACTGGAATTGTCTGCCCAGGGAAGTGGTGGAGTCACGGTCCCTGTACGCTTTTAAAAAAAGTCTTGATGTGGCACTCAGTGTCATGGTTCAGTTGATGAGGAGGTATTAGATCATAGGTTGGACTTGATGATCTCAAAGTTCTTTTCCAACATAGCTCACTCTGTGATTCTGTGAAAATATCATGTAAGGCAAACAGGGTGGCCTTTAGAGCAGAAAGAAATTAAACAGTAAAGAAAACATGTTCAGACCAATAATAATTTCTAATATAAGCAGGGTGTTCCTCAGCAGGAAGCAACAGAGGAAGAGATTTGCCTGGCTATTAGAAGGACACCAGATGAGTATGAGGTGGCTGTGCCAAAAATCTGAATTAAGTTCAAACAACTACTAACATATGTCAACTATGAATTCAGACAGAAACAGTGTGTACAGGAGTCCAGGTCTACCTCTACATGTTGCATGTGCATTTGACACATCACTTCTTTTATTGAACCACAAGTCAATGCAAGTTTTTCCCCTATGAGCAGTGGAAAGTAATTCAGATAAGAAAGTAATTCTGAATACAGTGCAGAACAACACTTGAACATTAACAAACTGCCAGGAAAGCAATGTATTCTTAGATTTCCCCAGCTGCAGGGGTAATTCAGTGAAAAATTTAATTGTGCATATGATTCCCTTGAAATAAATACAACGTAATTGTGAATGTATTTTTAAAAAGACCCAAGTCAAAGTAGTCAAAATATTCTATAAACGGCTGGCTGTACCATCCAGCAACTTCCCTGGTGTATTACCAAATATACATACCTCCACAATGATGACAGCTATAAACTTCTTATTCCACCCTTTCATAGATGTTCAAAATGTGTTGTCAATCCTTTCTGCAATAAAAGAATGCAGAGGCGCCATCACACGAAAGCCTGTTTTTTTCCAAGCAGCAAATGTCTATAAAAATACAGTCCTACATCTCTGTGATAGATAAGAAATACTAAAGGAGCAATAATAATTAATGACCATACAAGATGAAACTCCAGTTACTCAGACGGCTGTCTCCACATAATCTGTATTTTATACAAAAGGAGAAAGAACTCAATGGAATTTCAGCTGTGACCGGATAAAAACTGCCAACAAAAAGTGATAAGGAAAGTCTAATGTGCATATTAATCATGTTTATAGCGCCTCATTTGCTGATATATTAGCCTAAACTCCCTTTCAAAATACATTTTTGATCACTGGTAGAATCATTTAATACAATCAAACTTTAAATAGGACCAATTAATGTTTCCATCTTCTATTAATTAAAAGTAATTGATTATGATAGCCTCGGCAATAAATCACAGAGCAGAAGAGCTTGAAAATGTACTGTTGGATGAGTTGGATTTTTAATAATGTGAAAAGATTTAAGCCACACACTGTATCTTTGCATGTTTATTGCCGTAGTTTGCATTCCATGTTTTTATTATTTAAGTATTTTTTGGACTGCAATTCAAATCCAACAGTCACATATTATGCTAAAAGGCTGCCTGAAGAATTCTGCACATCTGATGTTGGTGACTTCCTCTTTCTTCGTATAAGAAAGCAGGAATAGATAACTAAATAAAGCCTAGAAAAATGTGTATAAATTACACCTCCGTGGTTTTTTTCCTATTTCTTTAATTTATATTTTCACCATTTGTCTTCATCATTTCTCTATTGCTCCCAGCAAATATCCACTACACTATGGCATGACTTAAAGGTGGCCTAGCCTTTTGTCATGAACAATTTATTAGGATCCTGGCCATCCTGTATCCTGTCTGATCTGTGCTTTGCACAAACTTATTTGCAATTTGTCATCGTGTGAGGCAGATGACATCGATAGCAGCAGACACCTTCCTTTAACTTCTGTGGTCATGGACATAGTCACCAGATGAGGGAATTTTTGCCTGTTAGCTTGAAAGTACACCTCTTGTTTGTGCTTTTGGTGAATTGGTGTTATATCTGCTTCACAATCGCCTGTGGATGCATCCACATTTGGATGCAGCATTTTGCTGCCTGGAAACTGAAACAATAAAAGATCAGGAAAGGGAATGCCCATTGCACAGGGCAAACATCCCACAGAAAGCCTCTGTACTTGAATAGAAAGCTTCCCTAAAGATTAAGAGTCTGTACACATGGAGGGTAAGGAAAGTACTTAGGACTGAGGGAAGCTTGTTTTAGGTTCCTCAGACATATTTGAAAAATGCCTCTTTCATAACAGCAGCAGGGGGATCGCTTGATTGTTTCATACGCTTCCTGTGTGATTTGCAAAGCTGTCCTGTGAGCTCATATGACCCTCTGCACCTTTCCATGTCTTCCTTTGCGTCTCCCTTCCAGCCATTATTCGATTTCTCCAGGGGCACCAAGACTGGCCCATTAGTGGCTGCATTCTTCACCACAAATAATTGCCAAATTAGTACTCCCTAACTAAGTGCATGCTAGAGAATTGGCCCTTTAATAGTTTCTTCAGAAATAAATGCTCCTTATCACACCAGATAAGACTCCAGGCATTCATTTTCCCCTTGCATGGAGTCATTTTTCTGCATCCCGTGCTTCAGAGTGTTGGTATGTCCCTGTACGTCGCCCTGTTTACGTCAATGGGCTGCGGTGATTATTCTATCACCACGTTCATGTTACGTTTCTGGACAGCTCAAGGTTATGTGATTTACTGGGTAATCCTACTTTTTTTTTTTTTTNAAGTGTCTCTGCTCTCCTAGGCTTTCACAGAAAGCTGGCAGGTCCCGTTGCAGTGGGCCTCCCTCCCACACACAGCCTGGCTTCAGATGAGCTTGCCTTCCTCTGTACAGAGCCTTTCATTTGTGTCAAGCTGACTCAGACTGAAAAAGAAATCTTTTTCCCACTTAGCTCACCTGCATATCTTGTGGGTTACCAGATTAAGGCCCCACCTGGGATGGGATGAGATGTGACCTAGCTTTGAATAGAAAATTGTGTGTCAAACTGTATATCCACCTTTTGTTTCTTTCTAAAGAAGAAATTATAATTTCACTGTAAATTTATTAGCATGAGTTAAATAATTGTTGGGCAAATAGTGTGTCAGGATGACTTCATATTCTCAAATTACAAGCTTAATCTACTGGAACGTTCTGGAGCTTTGATTTCCTACTGATAACATGATGATGTGCATGTTACCAGTTAATAAAGTCATGCACATTTACTGATGCACTAAATTCAGGAGTTAAACTAAACCTCTGCTTGTCCCAACTCTGCTACATTTCATTCTTGAGAATGTCACCATTGTATGGCTCATGTACACAACAATATGATTTAACAAATGACAAGCTTTTTCCCTAGATGCCATGACTTCATTCATTCAGTTATGTTACTTTTCAAGTGATAACACTCTAATTAGCTGCTGAACTTTGCTATCCCTTGCATACCCTTCCCAGTCCAAACGTTCACTTATCTCTCCAGAAGTGCTACATGACATCCTTGTTGTTTCAGGAGAACACAGTTACCATTCACTGACTGCCCCCACTCTAAGATAAGTGTCATATGACACATCTTCTAATTCTGAGAAGCGCACAAGCAACAAAAGCTGTCCCTCTGCACAAACTTCTCAATCAGCAAACTCCAAGCACCACTATCTTATACAAAGCACTAAGTTACTTTGCTGTAACACTGCTGAATGTTTAAATCTGGCCCAGGCAAGGCAGGGATTATCTTTCTCTCACATATGCAGTGTATGTACATGTTGTGCTGTCATTTCTGAGCAGCAGTAACCTTGCAGACCTACTGTGTTATATGCTATAGTTTAACTTTCGCAGTCCTGAGCCAAAATCTCCGAAACTGAATTCACAGTGATTCACAGCAGGAACTCACTCTTTCATGGAATCCCAGTTTCATAAATTTTATGTAAACAGTTTGGGTTTGATATTAATTGCATGTATACAAAGACAGTTTTTTCTCAATTTGCTCTAAGAACAGTTCTGGCTCCATTTTGACAGTTTCTTTCTTTGTCCTGTTTTTTACCCAGTGATGAAAACAATTACAGGAATAAATCTGTACTGCACAGAGTAACACAGTGCAGGCACAGTCTTAGACCAGAGCCTCACAAGCCCTTTCATGCTACTCTCCACATCCTGTTTGACTAGGCTTAATTAGTCCCCTACCAACTTTGGATTTTCCGCAGTCCTTGAAGAAGCCTGACACTTGGAAAGAAGCACTTCCAAAACCTGCTGCAAGGATCCATTCCCTCACTGAGACTCTCTCAGCCCATCACTGGAGAATACTTACAAGGGAGGAAGAAAAACATTGTGTTGGAGGTTTTAGCACAGGGAATGGGAAACACATTAGTGATATT
Source organism: Polioptila caerulea (assembly GCA_013397295.1). Lineage (NCBI taxonomy): Eukaryota > Metazoa > Chordata > Aves > Passeriformes > Certhiidae > Polioptila > Polioptila caerulea. The sequence continues at coordinate 306,086 of VYXF01004774.1, forward strand.
CCCCTCTAAGACAACTGCTGGAGACCTCTTCGCATTTTGCCATCCATAGATTGAGGACTACTTGCCAGTGACACAGCCCATGAGAAGGACCTCAAAAGTAAGCTTCACAAGACATTTAAGTGCAGAACTAACAAAATGTTGAATGAATTCCAGCTGGTGAAAACATATGGCAGATTCTCAGTTTTATCTTCGCTATCTTTGTTTGCAAACAAATGTGCGTTTGTTCTCCATTTGTTTTTTACCCAGCGACTTCAAATGAGCATCAATTTAACTATAAGTCCCTAGTGAACATACAGTCCCATAAAATCACACCAAATTATATGCCAAGTATAGAAAGGGCTCTTACAAAGAGGAAGAGAACAATCTGTACTCCACACCCATGCTTTACGAAGCAAGAAGCAGTGGGCTTTTATTGCAGGAAGAAAAAATCAGATCAGACATTGAGAAAACCTTTCCAAGAGTAATGCCAAGAAGCACAGAAGACATTGCCTGGGGAGGTTGTATTCTCCATGTCTGATAGCCTTTAAGAACATATTAGATCAAGGTCTGTCAGAATTGATATCAGTATGGTTGAACCTCCCTTTCCATAGTTTATGATTCTCCTTTGAACCTAATTAATTCTACAAGTTTTAGAAAGCTTGCATCCAGCTGGAAAATAAATTATCACTCAATAGTATGGTATTTAAGAAGATTTACACTTCTAAAATATTTAAGAATATTTGCACTTCTAGAATATTTAGAAATGGAACAAAAAGTGTTTCATTAAATATACATGATCATTGAACTGGATCAACAGAAACCCACTGCTGGGAAAAGGGCCAAAGTTGGAAGACACCATTCTTTTGTTGGTAGTAAGTCCCACGTTCTTATTGCTCCTCCCAAAAAGCCAAGTCTCAATAAATACTGATGTTTTAGACATTCCCAGAGGTCAGGAGTTTGCAGGAAGACACATAAAGACTTCTGAACTTTTAGATTTTTAGAGTNTATTCCCAGAGGTCAGAAGTTTGCAGAAAGTGGATTGTACTAAGACACATAAAGACCTCTGAACTTTTAGATTTTTAGAGTCACCAGTGGTGTGCCTGCCAGAAGTGATCCCACATTAGCACCTGCCAGACAGGCAACCCTAGTGGTGTTTCTATAATTGTGGTGTATTTTGATCCTGCTGATACCTGCTTGGTTATTTTTTCCACTTTTGGAAAGGGAGGTCTCAGCAGGCTTCATTAATGTGCCCTACCACCTCTGCTAGACAGCAAACATCATCATTTTCTGTGTGGCTGCTGGCACAGAGCATTTATTCTGCATTTGGGCATAGAGCATGTATGTACAGCTGTGACTTTCCCTGTGTGTGCAGAGCTATGGAGCAAGGTCTCACAACAGAAGCTGTCTGTGTGCCTGATCCTGCAATGTCAGAGTGCAGGGAAGAGCCAGCACAGACCTAGTGCTGCTGTGGAGGGCTGGTTGAGGACTCATCTTCCCCTATGCTGGTCATTGGCTGCAATGTTCTTTGGTATCCTAAAAGTCCTGAACTACCTGGTATTCAGTGTGATAAATTGTGACTTGGAAAGTGTCCTGAAAAAATAAGAAACTGCAATAATCCACAACTAGAGTCTTTAACAGTGTAAGAACAGGAAGTGTATTCTCACCAGTTTTATTTGTGGGATTCAGAATGCCATTAAAGTAGCAGAAAAGGAGGGGAGGGTTGCTTTGCTTTGCTTTGCTGTTAAGGGTGGATTGGTTTATTACTGCATTCATTATAATTAAAATTCCTTAATATACCCACATAAAGGTATATGTCGCAGTTAAGTTGATATTTTTCTTGCTTTATTTATGACCACATAAAATATGGTTTCCTGAGCATAATCTCCAAAAGCTCAGGGATTTAAGCTCCACCCCATTTATATATCTTAAACACTACACACAAATGTAATTCCTGTGGCTCCTCTACTCACTCTCCACACTTCTTAAAAATGGTTCAGGCCAAAGGTAATATGTTTCTTATACGCCAAGTACAACTCAGACAGCATTAAACAGTTGGTTCTATATCTACTGTCAGGATAAAAAGTAAATATATTTGGATTTGAGACTACTTAGAGTGCAAAACACTGACCAAAACCTGTATCTGAGGATATTCTGTATTCATAAGTGGGAAACAACCAGAAGGACCAGTCCTAGCTGCTCAAAAGTTCCAATGACATGTTCCCATTTGCTCCCATTGTAGGATAGGTCAGAAAGACACATTACAGGACAGTTTTGGATGGAAGACAGTTTTGTGAGTGGCTGAAGTTCTTGAGCAGTCCCACAGAGAGGCTGAGACATCTCTGTGAGGTGCCTGTGGGAGCCTGTGCCTCTGAGATAGTGTTTTAAGACCCGATACATTTTCCCTGAGTTTACAGAAGATCCAGAAAACTGGAGAGATTGAAGCTTTTCAGCACAGAGGCAGAAAAAGAGGGAACAGGAGGGAATGAGAGGAAGAAAATTCCTTCTGGCCACATGAGAGCTTGGAAACGCCACCAGAGGAAATTAATTTTTTACGTTCATTGACTAACACCTGGCTCTGCTGCGAGGCTGAATTTCTAAATTTTTTTTCACATCTTCCAAGCTTATACAAGAAAGAGACAATTCTGTGCTCTCCTGCAATCAGGTTTTTAAAGTGGACTGTTAATAAACCTGTGTATATGAGCTTAGATCAAAATTTCTAGTTTAGTAATAGAATTTTGACAAAATTCATAGGGCTCAATGAAGAGAAGAGAGAGAATCTGGAAAAAGAATTTTATGAGAACATCTAGATAAAATAATGAACCTTATTTTAACAAAGCGAAAAATATAAAGAGGCTCAATTCTTTTTACTCTGCATGGGAAGTCTATGATGACAGGATTTATTTTTTTTTTAGGTCTGTGAAGCTTACCAGGTTCTAGGAACTGGCAGCCCTCAGAAGACATCCTGTGATATTTCGCACTGATGTTCATTAAGCACTGAAACTATTCATTTGGTGGTTTGCACTGAAATTATTTGTCTGGGGTTGTCCTTGTGTCCGTGATGTAAACAATGGATGGCTGCCTGAAAGATTTTTGTCAGCCATTTATGGACATGCTGAAGAAAGCCTTGCTGAGGGAAGCGCCAAATTCAAAGCTTTGTGCAAGGTAGATGTGGGATATTGTTGTTAATGGATTATTACAGACTTAGAAGCTGCAGATAGTCTGGTACTGAAGAGAAGACTCTGTTGCAGTGTAAGTGGAAGATGGTAGCCTTTCCAAGAACACTTCCAGGAATGGGTTTGTTTTTTTTTATTTTTAGATCTGTCCCTTTTACTGAGGACAAGAAAGTCTTTCAGAGATGATGATACCTGACAGTAAAACTGTCAGAGAACTCCCCACTGACATCATGGGGAGAGAAAAACGTTTAGAAGGAACAAACAAGATTATAATTCAGAGGAAAGAGAGCCTTGTTGCATTCACCTGGGCTGCACATGGGCCTTCCCCTCACTGGTGAAAGGGTGTAAAGACCACACGGCCAATGATAAGACTGAATGCATTGGTTTCTTTTTGCCTGTTTCTGATTTTAAGACAGTTTATCTTGAGGGCAAATTTTTGTCCGTGTGACCCAGAGTAGATGCTATCTCAGTACCCATGGCTGGAAATTTTCATCAAGAAAGATGCATGATGAAACAAGTCAGAAACAAACGTATCCTATGGAAAGAAATTGAAAGCTTCTCTTCCTTATCCTTACTATTGTTTCATTTGAGACCTTTTGCATCTGGTCCCTGAAAGTTGAGTGTCAAGGTGGAGAAACCCACCAGCCATGCCCACATCATGCCTGGGGTCTGGATCTGGTGTTATTAGTTATTCCCTTAGCACTGATGAAATACTAAAACTCTGTTTCCCTATTACTTTATCTTAATAATTGCTGGAGAAATGCTTGCAGACATTGAAACTGCGGTTTGGAAAACCATTCAGTAAGCCATTAGCTTTGATGTTAACGGATTACACTCTGCAACTAATGGTGAATTTTGCTGTTATTTCCTTTCTAAAAAAGGCAGAAAAGATGGATATTTAGTTTTTAGGGGCCAAATTGATGAGATTAACTGCATGCATTTCATTTATCAAAAGCATTAAGTGTTTTCCAGTGACTGATGAGTGTATTTTAGATATACTGAAAACACATAGATATATAGTTTATTTCTTTTATGTTAGAAGTTGTCTACAAGAGAGCCATTATTTACATCCTTTATATCTAATCAAGATAAACTCTCAGTCTCATAAATAAGAACATACTTATTTGCTTTAGTGACTTATTTGAGTCTGGAAAGATTTGCTGAGAAGGGCCTCGGCTCGATAATATTTCACAAAGCTAAAAATTCAGTCTTGATACATTCTTGACACGAGACACGTCATTTTTCACATATAAGAACAATTACCTCATGTTTACACAGCATTTAAAGCGTGGAAAGTGATTAGATTTTACCATCTCTGGCATGCTTGCGATGTACAAATTGCTACTGGCTCCTTATATATGGAAAGACATCCATTTAATGCTCTTTAATTTGGTGCCACTTATCTGTCTGTGGAAAGGTTCACTCCTGGTGCTGGTGATGAATATGAAGTACAGGCCTAGAAATAACTGTCAGAGAGGGAGGAGGCTTTAACAGGGAGATAAGTGTTAAGATAGATCTGCCTCCTCGAGTCAGTGGGATGAGCCCCACATCCCAGCAAGCCCACATCTCAGGGGGTTGATAACACCTTCCCGTGGTGGGAGAGGTCAGCTGGCTGCTGCAGGAAGCCTGTGCCCTGGGGGGAAAGATGGATCCCAACCAGCGAGAGGAAATGGACACATGACAGACTCGAGCTGGCCAACAAAGGCTGTCTAGCAGGTGGAGGTGCTCCAGCAGGACCTCCTGGGAGGGCAGAGGCATCCTCTTGGCACAGCTTCTCCATGGCAGGCTGGGAGACCTTCAAAAGGGAACCAAATACATCAGTGTGGGATGCTCACGCCAATGTCCCAGTTACCCTTCAGAGAATATCTCAGCTCAGAAGTCTAGTAACAAACCCAAACCCCAAAACTCACTTTTCTAGCTGTCTGCCACGCTTATCCTGTGTGAAGTGTGAAGACAAAGCCCGTTCTCCTTCCTCCAAGTGTCCTTGCCGTCACTAATACAGCACCTGAGCTGTCATCACCAGTAGACCAGAGTTAAGGTCTTCTTCATTTGCACTGATGCAACTGCAGGGATGTTGCCACATTTGCAGCATCTGTGCACATCTGTACTTCAGTAGCAGTGAACACATTGGCTTTGCTTAGTAAATTTGCTTGGTAAACAGCTTACATATTGCACTTTCTTTAAGCACATTGCATGCATTGTCTAATGCCAAGATGGCCGTGTCCAGGGATAGAGAAGCTTGGCTCAGGGTCTGGGATATTAGGTAGTCTGGGTTGATCTCCTGACCTCCTCCCCAAGTAAGGGCTATGCTGCTGGCTGTCCCAGACTAATAGACTTGACATTTCTCCAGTTCCTGTATAACAGTGTCTGGCACAGAGAGCAGACCATGTGTGGTGTTTCTCTCAAAGATCATGAAAATAGCATGAAAATGCTTCAGCTTTGCTGGAGCGGCCAACTTTCTGGCTATAGTTTTTCTTTGTTGACATCAAATGACATTTATTATTAAACAACATTGTATACTGGAAACACCTTCCTGAACCATTCTTTGTTTGCTTTTGCAGCCTCAAGCATGTTAGTAAATAAATATAAACTCAATGTCAGGTGCAATCAGTTTCATCAACCAATGTGTGATATGTTGGCTTTCAGAAGACAGCTGGAGACTTGTGGGCCTCAGTGGTCTGAAAATTAGCTACATGCTATGCAAGTCCTTGATGCTTTGGCCACCCTTTGAGGTACACAACCCTTCACAGACTTTCAGACCCACAATTCTGCGTTGCAGTATTGCTGTTGAGGACATTAGGGGAAGGATGAGGAAGGATGTAACGAGGTGGGCTTTTTTCAACTAAATCCATGAAAAAATGTTTCAGGAACTTTATTTTTCTTGTGGGATATCTGTGGCTAATCAAGGGAAATCAGCACTCCCACACCCTGTCCAAGCTTTAAAAATATGGCTTTAATGGAAACAAATGCTAGTATTTTTAAGTCTGGGCAGGCTGGAGGCCCTCAATGTTTTCAAACAAAGTAAATCAGAGAGGGCAACACCCTCATAATTTATATCAAGTTTACATAGCTTTCCAAGGTACTAATTAAACCACTTGGACTAAAACAAAATTTATTTTTCAATAAATCAGAAATAATATTCAGTCTAGAGGCTTTGTGCCTCATCTTCAGAACAACTCTGTGAGTTGTTGGTTAAAGTCAAACATGCCTAGGGCACAAAGACCCTATGGGTTCTCCCCAGTCATATGTTTAGGAAGGGTATATATAGAGTGGTATCACAATCTAAAACGTGCTGCTGTTTAACTCTTTTGAGCTCTGGTCTCAAAGGGGAGGGATATGTGGCATTGCATCCAAGTTAAGTTCCTCAAAACAGCTCTGACTCCATAGAGATGCACATTCATGGTTCCAAACCCAAACATCATGATAGATCAACGATGCCTCCAAAGTTTGTCTCACGGTTGGAGCATCTAGAAAGCTGATTCTTACCCAGGTAATTTATTCCCTTGGCTCTTTAAAGGGTGATCTCAGCTTTGAGGGGTTGTGTCCCCAGCTACCTTTAGCCATCGCTTAACCCTCCCTCGGACCTGCTGCTGCAGCAGGGAAAGCTCTGTGTCAACAAACTGCTCAACATTGGCAATGCTTCAGAGCCCGCCCGAACCTCCACACCACCGCCGCCGCTGCCATGAGCGAAAGTAATTAGAGACCGTTTGCATCGGTTGTTTGGAACTGTGTAAACAGCAGTATAAACAACAGCAGGTCAGGTCAGGGAAGGAGGCTGGCACTCCACGGCTGGAGCCTGCCCAAGTGTGAAATTCCCAACTGGGAGAGAACATTTGGAAAAACAATGCGCTCGAGGTTTATCAACACAAATCATCTCCTAAGTGGCACATTTTATTTAGAGTATGTGTGGCCTCCATCTAGAATAAGGGAAGTTTTTATCAATCCGAGCTTTATCACTTCCAGATATCTCTTTCTTTGTTTACTGTCGGCGTGCACAATGCCTTCATTTTGAGCAGTCCAGTTTAAACACAAATGGGGCTGACTTTTTTTGTGGAGCCTGCAGTGAACTGCCTGTGCTCCCTTTTCAGAACCGTGCTCATAAATCTTCCCTTCAAGCCCTGAAACGCCTCTTTGTGACCGTCACCCTTGAGAAACGCGGCATCCTGGCCCCAGTACATGAATCTGCTTTGGCTAGAAGACCATCCCTGCTCAGGAAAACACTTTGAACCCTGCTCAGCTTTGAGGAAAGGCTCCAATGCCTTTCTGAGGAGGAGGAGGGGGTTTCTGGTGTGGGTCAGAAAATCAGAATCACAGGGCAGTCTGTGGAAGGACAGGAGTATATAAATAAACCGAACATAAACCTAAAGTAAGCAGGATGAGAATTGCCTCTTAAAATTCAATTGGGAAAACTTTCTGGGTGTCCTGAGTGCCTAGGTGGCCGTGGCACACTCTTTGACACTATGATCCTCCTCCCCGGTGCTGGCACCGGCCCTGCGATGAGGCTGTGATCCCCACAGCTCCCACCACTCTTTCAGGTGCCCATAATGGACAAATTAAGGGACATCTGTAGGTGTTGAACCAGAGTCAGCTCTTATTCGTGACTTCCCTTTCCACAGCATTAAGGGAGTTTTCAGCCTTTAACAAATACCAGATTTTTTTTTTCTGTGAGGCAGCCTGGCATTATTACTCTTATTTTACAGTGGGAACAATGAAGAAGCTTGCTTAAATATAACTGAAAAACCCAGTGGAAGAAGTGAGAAAAAACATGTTATCTGTCTGCCTCAGTTCTCCACCAAGAAGAGCTCATCTGTCTCCCTGTGCAGGGATAACACAGGTGCTACAGTCTAGGCCTTGCCAGAACCACAGTCACTTTTGCCATAATTTGCAGAGCTCCCTGAGACAAAAACAGCATATTACCACCATTTAGCTGTCACTGGCCTAGTCACACAGCCATACAATGCCCTGTGACCAGTTGAGTAGGTCAGCACTTGGGCACAATGGTTGGAGTTGCCCCTTCTGGGAGACATGCTTCCCGGTCTTCTCCCAGCACCTCAAGCAGAAAGAAGTCGTGTCTTCACTCCCAGCCAGTGACTGCTTGTGGGCAAAAGGAGGCATTCAGCCATGTGGGCTGAATGCACTGTCCAAGCAGTTGTTCATTGCCTCAGTGAAAAGGCAGCATGCCAGATGGGCTTATCCCCTTGGCCACAAGATCTTGCTGAGTAAAACCAATTTTCTGCTCATTCCAGGGGAGTTTTCCAGCATTGTAGTGTCAACTGGGGACATGAATATTTGGTGACTTATCTGCTATGGCAATCTAAATGCACCAGCATCAAAAAGATCATACCTTTAGAAGTCTCTTCTCATACTGTATAGGTCATGTGTGGAAGCTCTTAGCAAACCTTTGTCCTGACCTTCTCATTTAGTCCTAATCTTAATGTCTTCATTCTCCTAAGCTCTTCCTGAGGAAAAAATCTGGTTCACACTATGACACTCAGGATTTATTGCCTTAAAGTGCCTAGACTAATAGGGTACCATGGCATGGTACTGGCCCTGTCAGTGGCTTCAATTGCAGGCGGCATTGTTTCCCTGTCAATAGACATGCAGTACAGTCCAATAGGCTTTCAGCACATCTTTAAATAAAGAAATGAAATCAAAGTGACTGAATGATTTTCTAGATATAATCTCTTCAAAAGGTTACAGAGAAACACGTTTTGGGTACAGAAGATTCTGCTCTGCAGTGTGGGACAATGAACAGGTGGAGAAAAGGAAAAGGAAACATTTCCAAGAAATCTAGGTAATGGTTGGTGAAGGGAGGCCAGTAGCCAGTACATGGTGGAAAGCCAGTTGTTGTAATCACCTGAAAGCTGTTCTTGATGACTTTCTTTGCTCTACAGCCAAGAGCTTCCCTATAAGTCACCAAGACCATTCAACAGGTGATCCCCTCTGCAGAGGGAATGGACATCTAGGAGGCCAAGACAAGGTTAGGCTGCTGCTTTGTTAATCTTGATGTTACTTATTTTCTGTATCTTACATGGTATTTATGAGGGAAAGAGGGACAAAATGACTGAACAAAGAGTGTCTAAAGCTCAGCTGGAACCATGGCCAACCCCTTTGCTCACAGTCCAAGCTGTTCACTGACTCATAAGAGCTGAGAAACTATGTGGGGAGTGGTTTTATGAATGGTCCATCATCGCTGCTTCTCGTGCTGTAGTACCATATATTGATTGCTCGTCCAAAAATGCAAAGGGGTAAGAAAATGAGCAACAAAATAATATAACTCATAACTGCACAGAGCAAGGGCAGAAGACAAACCCATATAATCCTTGCTGCAAAGAATTGGACATTTGCTCTTAGCTTTTTTTTCCTACCCTGCAACAACTTATTCAGCCATTAAACAACCTTACTTTTACACAACAGTACTTAGTTGCCATTAAAGTTCCAAATCAGAGAAAATTTTTGCTGAAAACCTTTTGAAAATACAACAGTTTCATCAGGTAAATCATCATATGCTTGCTGACACCTTCAGAAGACTCTAACTGGTTTTTCAGGCAGGACTTCATTGTACAAAGCTGTTATTAACTCTTCCTCAGGAACTAAAATGTTGCAAGGTGTCCCCTAAATCTGCCTTTTGCTATACTTTGTCTCAGGTTGCTTGGCATGGCCATGTTGCTTCTAGGCCTGTATTTCTTCATCATCTCACAAAGCCCTCTTAGATGTCAGCATCACTTATGTTCCATTTTAATCTTCAAGGACCAGTAAAATTTTAAGCAAGTGGTTACACAGAACCCTTTGTAATTCTGCTATTTTACCTCTGATTTCATTTAAATATGGCCCAGCCTTGATGATTTCTGGTTGAGTGTTTTGTCAGTTTGTTCCATAACCTTTTCTACAAACAGATACTCTGGTTAAGTCCCCATAAAGAAGGGATCAGACTTGGCAACATGACAAGGAATAAGGGGTAAACAAATAAAAAGTACAACCCTCAGAGCAGCAATAAGCCTACCCAGCAAAGCTGGCACCAACTCTGTTTCTGGACCCTGGATTAGTTCTCAGGGTACATGAAATTCACAGGGTTTTTCCCATTGTCTTAATCTTTCACTGTGAATAGTTGGGTTACAATCTTTACGTTCCTTCTCTCTGCTGGAAGAGATCCTAAGGAATGAGAAAGGTCACAGCCTCCCCTTGAGAATTTCTACTACTCTCAGAAATTATGCTCACATCCTAATTTAAGGTGCAACCAGTTTGTCACACTTTCTGTTGTAAGCAAACACAAGACTGAGGCTGATAAGGGGCCTGTGCATCCATAAATGTGATGTTGAGGGGCTAAAGCAGGGAGCAAGAAGGCACAAGAACCTGGGGGTCAACCAAAGAGGGTCCAAACAGAGCTAGGGGGATGCAGGACATTTGGCTGATCCAAAGGTCTTGAGACATCAGCTACTCAGCTCCTCCACTGGCTACTATCTGATTGCTGCATTTTGGTAAGGTATCAGACACCTTAAAACCATTTTTATTTTCTCATGGAGTGTCAGCATCAGTGTCACCATGCAGGGACTGTTGAAGTGTTGTGGCCTCTTTTGAACCCATTAATACTGGCAGCACCACGCAGAGTTCAGTACCCAGTTTCAGTTTATTTAAGGCTTGTTTTAAAAAAACATTATGCGCTGAATTTTATTAAATCAACTTAATAGGAGCTGTGAAGTAAAACAAATAAATATGGAACTCATTTCTGCAGTTAGTGGGAATTATTCTGTTTGTTTGCAAAGGCCATTAAAAGCTTACTGGAGGTGTTCATTTCAGCAAGGAGGCCTCATTGATGGATCAGCGCAGCCTTGTCAAAACTGTATCCAAAATTTCACAGCAGTGCTCTCATTAGGCTCTAACAGTTGAAAGAAAACACAACTGAGGAGAGCTATTAATGTTTCCCGGTGGCCTCCAACCTCCTTCACATTAGTTTTTCCCAAACCACACCACATAAAAACTTTTTAAAATTTTTGGGGGCTGGTAGCTTGCAAGAAGGACAGAAAAAGGAAGAGCTGAGTGCTTTGTGTTCTTAAAACAGGGCACATTAAAACATAAACCCTGATAACTGCAGAGATGCTTAAGTTGTTGCACAGTGTAATGACTCTGATAAAATGCTCAACAGCAGAGAAAGAATTTTACATTAGTAAAAATGTAAGAATAATACCACAGAGTATTAAAATCCCCATTTTATAATGTGAACTAAGCATTTCTTAGCTGTGAGAGTTCAGGGTTGACCTTAACTGCTAGAAAACACTAATTTTAGTTGCATTTCAATATGAACACATGGAGCCATTGTATGCTTTCCCTCACAGACTTCCACAAGCATATATAATTTTTCATGCATGTATTTTTCACATCAAGAAGTCAGAAATAGAGGTCTGGAATAATCCCTTGTAAAAACAAATTCTATATTTGCTTTTAAGCACTTAATTGTTTTCAAACACAGGTGACCATCTCTGTTGCCTCCATCCTTAGTCAAGATACCCAAAGATGTGACCTGCTTTTAGAGTGGTGTAGAGCCTGCTGCTCCTCTGGTGTCACAAAGGACTTAGGTACTTGGTAGGTCTGGGTGTAGCACCTGGCATGGCTGCACACCTCCTGAGCACTTTTTCAAACATTTTAAGAAACTTTTCTGAGCAACTTTTCAAAGAGAACCTATGTCAAAGTCTGCGGTGGTGCAGATGACTTCTTCACACAGGTAGCATAGGGGTCTGGAGGCTCTGGTGTGGTCCTCAGCAATGGGATGGCCACTTGAAGTACCACTCCCAGTACAGTCTGCCATAGATGCTATGATAAAATCTGCCTTCTATTTAGGCTTTTAGAAACCTGATGTGAGTCACTTCCTCTTCATCTTTGGACCAGTAACTTGCAAAAATAACTAGTGAGGTTAGATGTGATGTGATAGCTTTGCACTTCCTACTTTTTTCCCATCTTACCACCTTCTTACTTTCCCCAGGTGACAGTAACAACTTCTTGCTGTTGTGTGTAAAAGCGTGTGATTGCAGTTCCCTGCTGGAAGAGACAGGTTACAAGCCAATGAGGACCAGGTCCTCAGAAGAGCATCACACACCCTGGGAACCTGGGGGCCTGCTGGCTGCCATCTGAAGGCTTTTCTCTACGTCATCTCTAACATCATCACTGTGTCAGCCAAAAATGTCCATGCCTGGATGGTCTGAGAGCTCAGTGCTGTTGTCATGGAGGAGGAAGATGCAAGGAGGAGAAGGCGGTGCCACATTTCCTGTCACCTTCTCATTTTAGAGTCCCACCAAGCACACAGGGTTGCAGAACAGAGGCCAGAATTGCTCAAAACAATCAGCATCTGCCTCATTCTGACTCCGACTCTGCCTTGTGAAGGCAATACTGAATGTGCATCACAGCAAGGGCAAGGCAAACCACAATGTGGAGCTTCCACAAAGCAAATTTCTTAGTGTGTGTGTTGGAATGCTCTTGGGAGGTTTTTGTGATCAGTGTGAAGCAGTCCATGGATAAAATACAGAGACAAATCTGGAGACGTGAGTAGGATCCAGAGCCCTGAACAGGAATGAGATAAACTAGAGAAATTGAATCCAAACAACTCAGAGGATACAATAAATTCTTAGTGTGGGAGGGAGAAAAACAGTATTGTACAACTTTCAGCTGTGAAGATACTCAGAAGGTAAATATATTATGTCAAGTTCTGGATTTCAATCAGTTATTTTATCTTTGTTTCCATAGAATTTTTTTCCCTAAATGTAATCTTCATTAAGTCATGTGAAAGATCCAGGCTTACTGTTGATGTTACAGATTACAGGGAAGATGTGAGGAACACTGACTGTCCCTTTTTCCATAGCAATAGTGAACAATAATCCCTGAAAGCTGTGGCCTTTTAACGAGCAGCTATAATACAACAGATTTCCTAGAAGACTATTAAACAGAGATAGAAATCTCTTTAAAATCTTTATTCAGCTTTGCTAATCAACTGCCACTGTCATTTAAAGTTGGAGCTTTTTCTATACATTTTCATTATTTCAGAACATCCCCTGCCAGAACCGTTGTAAAGCTTTCTATTAAAATCCTTCTTGCTGTAGTGGGATGAATTTTTTTCTTTTTCTAAAAGACTGATTTAATAGAAACTTGGCACCAGAAAAAGTGTTTCTGTTTCATTACTATGCTATATAAAAGTTCATGGGGCTCTCAGAATATTCTTTCTAAAAAAAAATCATTAACATATGCTTGGATATAGAACTCACTGGCAATTATACAGTAGTCATCATTCAAATACACGCTTCCTATACTGTTGCTAAGACTATTAGTGATCATTCTTAAAATGCAGAGTGAATACTGGAATGCAGTTGATATTCTGCAAATTTTTTCAAAATGTTACTCCAGTTGCTCTTGTGGTAGTTTGTATACAAAGACAGAGCTTGAATTTTTATAAGCCTATTTAATTTACACTTCAAGTTATTTTGTTTAAACCATATTTCTAGCATTTTTATTATAGCAACTCTTCAGTGTAGCCCAATAAATTCTTGTTTGGCTCACAAAAACAATATTAATTTTTAGCACTTACATAGGACTTTAGGTTTTTAAAGTGTTACCCAACTATTAACTAATTAATGTTTGTTCAACCCAGACTGGCCATATAAAGAGGCTGCAGTGGGTGAAGGGAACAAATTTTTCTGTCACTACTAACAAGATTAAAGGTGTTGATGTTGTACAAACTCAAAAATGAGGCATAGTTTGAAATAACCCACCTGCTATTGATTTTGGCCAAATTATTGGTAATCTCAAACTTGTAGATTACTTCTCACCAGTAACAAAGAAGAAAATGAGGAAGTGCTTGTTTGCCTGCTTTGGTACCAAACAGCATGTGCTGACAATGGGGAAAAGCCTTCTGTCTTTCAGTTTTTGAGTACACACAACTCTTCAGCAGCACATGAAGCAATTTTTCCTGTGTGTCCTCTGGATCATTTTGTCATGCCAAGGGGCACAGGGCCCACAGGGGATGGTGTCCTTGTGTGCTGCTCTCCTCCCACCTTTCCTTTCTTACCTTCCTCACAGTCATGCTCAAGCCTTCACCACTGACTCATTGGGACTTAGACCTTAGCTTTTCAATAGAGATGCTTTCTAGCATACATTTGGTTTCAATATATTAAAACCTCGATTGAGTAATCTTTACAACTGATGGGGTTTCCTGTAAACCAGGACCAAAAGATTACCTTATTCAGTCGTATCCGATGTGGTTGCCCAACAGGCCCCTCTACGATGTTTCCCACAAGAGTCCCCGAGTTTACTGGGCTTCTGGACCCACAATAACAATGTTGCAATAATTTCAAAGTATGACTCTTGCATGTGTTCTGGAAATAGCATGGCCATAAACATAACTGGGAATTTCTAACTGTCAGTGATTTCATACTGGCTTTAACAATAGCCAGTAAACATATAGTTCAGACTCTAATCCAATTTTCTCAGTAAAACTAATTTCAGTAAGATGCTCCAGATAATACTTTCTTGTGGATTACTGCACAGCTTGGGTGGTGTATCATTCAGTCTTCATCTTTTATTAATGCACTGTACATGTAATGTATGACCCCAAATCCTCGCCAGTGCTGTGTTCCTAAACCCATGGAATTAATTAGCTGCTTCCACGTTCAGTTTTGACTGCTTTAACACCACTGGAATTGCACTAATCACGTTAGACATCAGCACCATTCACAGATTTCTATTCTTCCGACTTCCCAGTGTCTGCAGCCATCCACAGCTGACGTCTGTGGGGGAGGCAGAAGCACTGTGGAGACTCTTCTGCTCACGAGACGTCCCCGTGACGCCGGGGGAGCACGCCACAGCTGCAGGGCTCCATGCTGACACATCTACTAACAGGATTAGGACTCTAAGTAGAAAAAACATGTGTCGTTCGCAATATAGCTGGAGAGCTACCAACAGCTGTAATTAAGGATGCCTATGCATTTCCACGTTAAGCCCCTGTTTTCATTTGCTCATAACTTTCCAAAACTTTCACTTATAAGGCTGAACTTTACAGTTCTGCTTTCTGCCAAACTGTGGCTTTTATTTTTTTGGTGGGTTTTTTTGGGTTTTTTTGTTTTTTAATGTTGTTGAAAGTTTGAGGAAAAATGAATATGTCCTTTATATTTGAATGAGAGAAGAGAGAAATTTTTACAAAGTTCCCTTGTGTAAACATGTGGATTAGAGCTGATTTATGCTAGATTTTCTATTTCATTTAATTTTCATGTGGCATTTTTAAGTCTTAAGATATGTCTTAAGAGCTGGCAAGTATGGAATAATATTTTAATAAAGCAACTGAAATAATGCAACACATTTTTCCGCTACACTTTGAAATGTTCAAGTACAGAATTTTAGAGTCAGTGTAATTACCAGCTGAAAAATTATTCTCCTCTCAGTTCCTCTCAGGCGCAGAGAGATGTCAGACCTCCACTCTGTATATGCAGCTGTAATAAAGCTCCTCTTGTGTTTCTCAGTGTGGAAATCAGGAATGAACAAACAATACTGAACATGCAGGCATGTCTTGACCCTTTCTTAGCCTGTTGGGATAACATCGTGTGGCACACAAGTGTTCACTGATGCAACTCGAAATATGCAAATATTCTTGGCATTTGCAGACATCTCAGACTGTTTTGAAACTGAAGGACCCTTTCAAGCCTCTGTAAGTCTATGTCTCGTGTGCCCCTTTCTACCTGATGAAAAGCAATCAGTATTATAAACAATGTCAAGATTCTTTTAAGATAGACAGAGTTTGTGCCTTACCGCCTTGTTTCATTTCTGAATTTTCTTGTCCTTGATCCTGCCTCTTCCTTCTTGCTCTCTGGGTACTGAATTTAGACTCTTGTAACTCAGCAATCTCACAAGTTCTTGCTGTATGATATGCACAGACTGTTCAAACACTGAGGTGATAAATTTACCAATGAGCGAATCCTCTTTGAAGAAAGAATAGGTCTTCTGTGCTGATAGTAAATATTTAATTTAAAAGAGAAACTCAACCCTCTCTTGTACTGTTTATTACTCCCGAGGGGAGAAAAGAAAGAACATGGGTGGGAGTTATCTTTTTTTTTTATTTTGTCTGATTTTTTTTCGCTTTCTGTATTAGAGGATTTTTCAAATTCACTTATTACCTTCTTCACCAAGTTTTTTTGTTCACAGACAGGAAACTCAGCTCTACTAATGAGACATTTAGATGCAAGTTGCTTTTAAAATGCAGTTATGTTGTCAAGCTTTACCTTTGCAAATTACAATTTTTATTTCTGAATATCCTGGGAGAGAGAGGCAATTTTTTCCACCAGTAGGGATCTAGAAAATCTTCACAGTAGATCTCCTCATATTCTTTTGAAATGTACCTATTTAAGGGTAATGAACACTTTAAAAAGGAAGTAAATGATCCTAATAACATCAACGAGGCTTTTTGTTTTCTTCTTTCATAATTCTCAAAAAAATGCTGGTTTAGATTACCCACAAATTAGATTCCTTCTAAATCTAAACATTTTCTTAGACCTGCAGAATTACATGATAGCTGTTATTTAACTGCTACAATGTAAGAAGTTGCAGTAGAATATTACTAGGAGAGAAAAAAATAGATTTTTTAGGAGATAAAAAACCCTGAGAACCTCAAATAACAACTTGCCCTGCTCCCCTGAATATACAGGGTTATGAATTGGCCTTTAACTAAGTTTTGTGTACTATTTTCTGACTGGACTCTCATCTCACTTAGGGTCAAGGAGAGTAGTCAGTATTTTTTCTCTTCCAAAACCTTTGTAGAGTGGACCTCTTTAGTGTACACCAGCTTGCATAAGAACCCAAACATAAGAATCCTTTCTTCTTAGGCACTTTAAGACTTCCATGACACTGACTCAAGGGCTGAGAAGCCAGGATGATTCTGTCTTCCCAGCGCGCTGTAACATGATTTTCTCTCTCTCCTCCAGTCTCCAGTCTCCAGCACCACTTCACAACAGGTTCCCTACATCTGCTTACATCAGCTGAGAGGGTCCTGCACCCACAGACCAAGATGGGAACATGCCCAACTGCCCTTGATGGGCTCACTGGTGCTGCCTGTCTCTGTGGAAGTAGACAGAGGCCCCAGAGGACTCAGCAGTCACCCTTTAAAGAAGTAGGTACTTCAAGCTTTTCACTATTTAGGCAATCTGTCACATGATTCAGTGTAAGGCACATCCCTAATGCAAATCTCAGGCCTCTTCCCCAAGGCACTGTTATGTAGTGCTCATCAATTAATTAACAGAAGAACCCTTTTTAGCCTTCAAAAAGAAATGTGTTCTTCCCAAATCCCTTAGAAACACCAGAACATATTCGTTGAAAATTTTCCAAAGAATAATTGATACCAAAAAGGTATCCCTGGGAAGAAAAAGGATCATGGCTGAGAACGGTTGAAAGTGTGGTTAAATTATTAGCAGCTCAGAACAGGTTCTTATAATGAGAAGGGTTAGAAAAGACATGCAGTAGTTCCATCTTCACCTACAATATTTGTACATCCATGTTGGATGTGGATACAGGATTGGTACAGAGGAAAAAAGTGTATCATGTTAGTTCTATGATTCATGTTTTTAATACAGCCACCCCTCTTACTCTGCCTACTATGGAGTCCCAAACACAGCTGAAAATGGGCTTTAACTCAGCATATAAAAAGGAAATGGGAGGCAACAGAAGATGTTTGTTGATTCCCATCATATCCTAGTCCAACCTCCATCAGTGTGACCCCAGCCTGTTAAAAAAATCAGACATCTCAAAAATGCACATATTTTCTAAATTAAAAAAGAAGAACAAAAGTCATCAAGGAAGCATTTTTTTTTTCTGTAAATAAGTCACTTAGCTGTAGAATTCACCAGATAAATAGACTTATTGTTTTACCTTGAACTGGGGAGATGCTGACATGGCCTGTTCAAAATTGTACCCCAAGCTTTTTCAATTTGTTCCTAAATTCCATATAAATAACCTTCATACAGTAAGGGGGGGGTGTGTGTGCTTGGTTTTCTTTTTTCTCCCTAGAGAGAACTCCCGCTATCAGTTTGGAAAAACAATTATCCTTCCTGTGCCTCTCATGATCTTTTCCCAACAAATGAAGTGGATTTTCTTTTTTTTGTTTTTGCAGCCAGCTTCAATCTCAGTTGAGTCCCTGTGCTTAAGCAATTCCCTCAGATTTTAATGCCCAAATACCTGGAGCCAGCACCCTGGTCTATCAAGAATGGCTCTCCAAAGCCTCAGTGGATACACTGGAAGCTATGAAGTGCAAGGCAGTCATTTCAGCTAAACATTACCAGCTCCTGACCCTGGAACGGGAGAAGTCAAAGTTCTTTTGGAAATGACACATTGTGACCTGCAGCCTGCTGTAGCACATTAAGTCTGATAAATGATCAGAAATGATGACTTAAACAAGCATCTAAGAGAGAGTATTTTGCTTAATGTACCCAGCAGTTAACCTTATGTAGTCACATTGCATAGTGGGCTCATTTGGAAGCCGTGTAGGCTTAGCTGAGAATAAACAAAGCATTGCAGTACCATTAAACGTTTTCTACATCTTCCTTCTGTGTTAATGTGGTTCAGTGCTTCTGTCATGAAAATGAACTGGATGGAGTTTCCCACACTCTCGACCACAAAGGGTGCACTATATTGCCTTTACGAGAGACATTTTGTACTTTCCTGAACACATGCCTGTTTCAAGAGCAAACCCTGATTTTCATGGCATTGAAGAGGTCTGCAGCATAGGAAAGAAGCAAACTCAAAAGCATAAAAGAAAGTGGAAGTGATGTCAAAACCATGCAACTTTTCCAGGTGGCAAAAAAAAAAGTCCTATATATGCACAAAAAGAATTTATTTTCTTTTCCCACATCCGCAAAATATTCTCCAAGTGAAATGCCAAATCTAATCCTCCTGCCTAATAAGTTCTCAAATTTTTAATTTAGATATTTTTGCTAGAGCCCTATAGGTACTAGAATAATGTGAGCTTTTTCTCTGTATTAAGTTGCTCAACTATAATGACTTCATCATTTCATTTAAGCACCTGTTCTGGAAAATAGGTCCTTATCCTCCAAACACTCACATCTAGTAAGTATTCCCACTTGAACTCTAAAAATTGTATCCCAGCTCTTTAGGGTGATTTACAGCATACTATTAGAAGCATCTATAAGCACCTGAAATGTGTCAGTGGACGAACATGAGCAATAATTGTAAATATAGTTTATGAGTTAAACAGTGCACTGATACTGGCAGCCAATGCTCAGCAAAATATTGACTCTCCCAACTCCTGTTTAAACTCCCCACTGACTTCAGATGGAATTTAGACTTCAAATGGAGAGTCAGGAGGACAGATGCTTTGCTGATTTTGGGTATTTGGCTGCAAAATGCTGAATCTTCCCAAAGGAGCCAGTGGAAATGATAGGAGAGAGAGATTTTATGCATGCCTGACTCCTCTTGGAGTTTGTTCAATGAAGGAAAATCTCTCTTGAAGTTCAACTGTCTTTCTTGTTTCTGTCACAGGCTTTCTTTTCACAGGCTTTTATTACCAACAAACTGGAAGGATTCCTGTGCCCTGGAGGAGTGGTTAGGATATGTGCTCTGGTCACCAAGGAGGACAACCCAGCTCTTTCAACAGGAAAGGTGCAACTTCTTTACCCATAAAAATAATTTTACTTTCTTATGAAGATAAAGTCTACTGTCTTTGCTTCTTCTCTGCCTCTTGCAGGGGTCTCTGACCTCCATGCAGAGCAGAGGGAGGAGGCAGGATTCCCAGAACTCTGGAGGGGAGAGCAGAGAGGGTGACCCCAACTTTCCATGTACAAGGCCTGGCTGTACTCACAGAGTTGAAGTCCAAGACCTCTCCTTTGGTAATTCCTGACCTACCTTCAGCTTTGTCAGCCTGATGAAGACACCATTCATTCATGGTGCTTCCTTACTCAGTGTCAGCACAGTACCAAGATTTGGTCCACTATTTGAGAGGATATAATCATTGCAGGGGTGAGCTTGGCCCAACACACCTAAATACTAGTTTATGTTCCTACTTCTACAGCAGCATCAGTAGAAGGCCCATATCCATGTAAATACCAGAATTCTATCTGCTACTTTTTGTCTTATTTTAGCCTTCTGTCTTATTTTAGCCTCCCACTTGCAAATCTGCTGGAATCCTTTGCATTATGTATTGTTGAACTGTTTCTGTGAGACTTGAGCTTGGCTGCAACTTGGATTCCTTTATTTTTTGTTTTTAAAGTTAGTATCTTAAAGAAAGGAAAATAAACATAAAGTCAGAATTTCCTGCGGGACAGTGGGAAGGGGAGAAATCAGATCAGCTGTAAGATGTTGGTGTTATTTTCCCAGGATATGCTTCTTTTTTAGTTTTTTTTCCCTTATTTATTTATTTATTCACTCTTTCTAAAATCACCTACAGGCTCTTGGACAAAACTGGAAGATTTTCTGTGTTTCAGAAATAGTTTCAGAGTTCAAATTGCCAAAGATCACCTCTAGGGTGAATCTCCCTGTGCTCAGTGGTGTTCTTATAGCATGGATGTTTCCATAGGAACAAAACATCTGAAATGGAAGACCTAAGCTGTCTTCTTTCCTTGCTCAAGCAGCAAGTGAGCAGCTGCTGCTGACCTGTCACTGCTATCACCCTGTCCTCACTCACCTCTGACTGGTCCATGAATCTTGCAGACTCCTGAGAGTAGGGAGAGCCCACAGCTGAGCTAGCACAGTGTCAGCACAGTAGGATGACGTTTTGTCCTTAGCCATCATCCTCTAAGTTCCTGTAAGAAACAGGAGGGAGAACAATTTGTCTCCATAGGAACTTTAGCATAAGTATTTTGGGTTAACTAGCTTGGATAGAAAAAGATTTTTTGTAGGTAAAGTGTTTCTCTTGGGTCTGGCTTGAAATACCTATTTGGGAATTCCCCACTTGGAATTAACATCTGAGATGAACCTGGCATACAAGCTATCACACACGAAGGCAGAACAAGCAAACACAGCTATCATCACATTAGAGACAACACACTGTGGAGGCTTTGAAGAGGGAGGAATTCCTCAACACAGGTCCATTCTTGCCCCTTGAGTGGCTCCTCTACTTTGAAACACATCACATGCAGAACTTCTCTACTCTGAAGCCGCAGTGATGTTCTTCAGTGTAGGCATGGGCAGGAACAGTATAAATAGCAGAGCATATTAAAAGTGATTTCAGAGTGAAAAATGAGAACTCCACACCTCATTTATCTGTAAATGGCACAGACTATACATTTTATTGCTCATTAGTTTGTTCTCCAAAAGACAGAACATCAGTTGAACCATCAAAGTGCAAGGGCAAAGTGAAACAAGGACTGTGCCTATCCACAGGGCCAAGCTCTAAAGCTCTACTTCAGGCTTTGAACTCCTCTTCAGTCTCAGCTTCCCCCGCAGAAGATCAGTCATGGAACTTGCAGGCCCAAGATCTTCACTACTAAGTCTCCTCTAATGTCTTGATTCCCAGTGTGTCAAAAAAGTTTTCCCCCCCTCTTTGGAAGCGACAGAACATCCTTCCTTAGATGGACCAGCCTGTGCACACAGAGGGCCCCGTGCACACCACACCGGGCTCTGCATCCCTGAGGAACATATATCCAGACAAAGTTTCCAGTATTTGGCTATGATCCTGGAATAACCTCAATGAAGTCGATGGATTTTCCCCAGATTTACTTCGGTATAATGAGCTAAGAATTTGGACCTCTGTGCCATATTGTGTGGAATTTTATTAATTTTAAATAAAGTTTCCACCTTAAACGAATTGCAAGTGTTATCTGTTTATATATATAACTTCATACTCTTTATTATTTAAAATGTCCAATTTGCTAGATGAAAACATAAATACTGACTGCAGCTGTAGAATTTAATAAAACCTCAGGTTTGAGCTAGCAAGTGAAAAAAAGTATATTATTGGAAACTTGTGGTCAAACTTGAAGCTTGAAGGAAATATTTTAGCACTATCACAATATTAAATTGCAATCATTATTTAATTTATCTTCTCTGAAATGACTTAAGGGAAGTGCACCGAAAGTCCTATTTACCTAAGCCAGGAAATAAGTCAGTGATCAGCTAGGTGGATGAAGTAATTGAAAGCTGACAAGGGACAATATAATGCCACTATTGTAACAGCACTTAGAAGTATTGTTTAAATTTGACCTGCTTAGGAATAAATGTTGCACAGTTTTCATTCCATATAAAAAAGAAAAAGGAAAAAGAAAAAAGTGTATAGCAATAAAATGTGTTCATTTTACTGAATTATTGATATTTTTCTTTAAATTGAAAAATATCGGCTTTGGCACATCTGGAGGAAAGGAATGCTCCCCACAATTACTGAGATTTTGAAAAAAATACAGATATATTAGAAATTAAGGTATTCACCAGTCAGTACTTCTAGCAAAAAGTCTGAACCCCTGGGCAACCTGTGCATTTCAATTGTCACTTTGAACTTTGGAACAAAGGGTAGACTGTAAAACCAGTTTATAAAAAGTATTATGAGATACCACAACTGGCATTTTTATGACCTTATTAAACTACATCCAAGTGTCATAAATTTTATGTAATGAAAGTCAATAGGATCGCTGACTTGATTTTAATATTAGGAACATGCTTATTAGTTTAAGGATTTTTCAGAATAAAAGGGATATTTTTGTTGTTTTCTTACCTTAGCAACTGATATTATGTGGAAGTCATAAATGCCAGATTACATTAATTTTTTTGTTCACATAATAATATTGTTAGTAAATTACTTGGGAGTAATGAGGAGCTTTTCTCACTAAGTAAAGCTAAAGGTGTTAATTTAGACTCAAAATATTTACCATTCTTATGACAAACAGTGACTGACCAAGTTTGGATATGAAAACTGAATTATGGTTTAGAAAAAAAGATCTGTCTTTCAAGAATGAATACTCAGAAAATCTTGTAACTTTTTTTTTTCCAATGCCCTACCTCTGCAGTAGGAGAGGACCTACAGATGTCTGCTCAAAGTAAACACATTTTCAGATCTGCTGCTGCTCTAGATGGAGAGCTCATGCCCAGAAGTAGAGTAAAAATGTGTTGAGATGTATTAGAGGCAGAGTGCTCACCACCAGGGGATATTATCTGCACTGTTCTCTTGAGAACATCAGTTAGCTGAGCCAGCAGTCTGCCCCCAGCACTATCCAAAAGAATAGTCTAGGGAAGAAGATAAGAGTCATGAGAGAAGAGCATGCACTTATGGGAATTCCTCTCTGCTCCATCACCCTACTCCAGTCATTGGCAACACTGGCAGGGAGAGTTAGGGTGACTGCTCATTAGCTGCAGAGACATTCTGGCAAATGCTTAGTTCCTGTCATGAGAAAATGAGTGATAATTGCTATTTGTGCATCTATTTTCCATCTAGCCAGCCTGCCTGGCTTTCCTGAGCATCAGGAACAGCACGTCTGTCTTCCCCAGAAGTCAGACATGAGCACATGGGGGTGGTCAAGGACCCTCCAACACTTGTCCTCAAACTGCCCAATGCATGTTCACCATCTCTTCTGAGAGATCCCAACTACAGACAGAGCCAGGCAAGGTAGGTCTGCAGTCCAGCAGCTTGCTGCCCACAGTAGCCAGGACAGCCCCTCCTGCTGACGACAGCACGCCTCCAACGGGATGACCAGCAGCAAGGTCGGTGCTGCCATCAGCCAACTCTCCTAAAAAACACCACAAGCAGCAGACAGCTGTCAGGATATGGATAAATCTGTGCTTGATGTTCAGGTGTGCTTAGTGGAAATTTTGCTTTTACAGGGAGGACAGAAATATCTCATATCGTGTTCCTGACAGAAATTTGTTTTAAAAAAGAGAGAGGGGAAAACCACCACAACACCAAAAATACATTGTGGCCATTCCTGAGACAAGTGTGTCAGAAAGCATCATAAAATTTACCCAGTGTATTTTAAGAATTTGAATTACTAATAATTTAACTGGGCTGGGTTGTGGAATGGTTTAACTGGTTGCCAGTGGAATGGCAAGAATTTTTCCTCATCAATTTTTCCTCATGTTGTAGGGAGAATTGCCATTCTGCACTGGGATCTGAGATTTTTGTGGACACCTAGGGTGCCATTTTCTCTCCCACTTTTTTCTGCAACATCCAGTGTTCTCCATTCTCCACATCCATTTATCAAGGGACAGAAGAGCACAAGGGGGTTCTGCAAACACAGTCCCACTGACAGCTTTTCATGGAAGGAACTTTCTTACACCCTTTTGTGACAGCCACTGGCTGAATGCCATGTTGTAATCCATAAATGGGTGTAGATGGAGAACATGGGGTTTATTACCTTGTAGGTTTCCCTAAAGTACCAAAAAGGAAGTTAAAGCTTATTCTAAGCTTTGGGAGGGAAACAAAACTGAAAATATTGATTAAATCAATGAGATATTAGAGAATTTCACACACAGACCTGCTCCAGTACTGCCAGATTAAAGGGGAGAAGAGAGAAGAGAGAAAAGAGAGAAAGAAGGAAAAAGAGAAGCCCCTAAAAAAAAAAGACCAACAATACAAACAAACAAACAAACAAACAAAAACCCAAAAATCCCCCAAAAAGAACCCTGGGGAAAAAAAAAAAAAAGGGAAAAAAAAAAAAAAAAAAAAGAAAAAAAGAAAAAAAAGGTAATGCTGGAGAGGAAAATAATGGAGACATCAGAATACCAGAAATAACAGACTTAAAAATCTGGACAAGTTAGGAAAATAAGAAAGATTTATTTCTAACCAAAAAGGGACACATAAACATAGACAATTTGTCGTGAGTGAAGTAGTCTCAATGAATGGATAACTACTTGTTTTTATTATGATCACACAATTTGTCCCTACTAAATAGTCTGCCTGGCAAAAGACTATACCTTCATCAGCACATCTTCTAAATGCCTGAGAAGGAAAATGAATGGACTCTGGAGGAGCAGAGCAACAGGAGGAGCACCTGTTAAAATAGATAGCAATTTGTTACAGATTCCACTGAACTGCAGCTGTGTATGGGAATTCCCTGCACTGAAAGCAAGAAATGTTAAAGAAATCCTTACAAGGACAGGATACCTGCTGTATGAATGTCAGGAAAGCTGTGGTTCATTTTGCCTTTTAAACTGTGTGTGGGGTGTAGCAGGCTTAAACAAAACTTGATTTGCTCATGTGGGAATTGAGGCAAAACCTCTGCAGGGACTTTTAAGGAGCCTACCTGCTTGGACTACAGGGAGAATCTAGTAAAGCTGAGAAGATAAGGTAAAAAAAAGGTGGTTATATAACAGTGGGATACATCTCACTGGGAATCAGCAGTCTAAGTGTAAGCTGCTACTGGGACACTGTTTTGTGGTCTCAGTTTAACTGACAGAAAATACAGAGGACAATTCTTTCCTTATTCTAATTAATTGTCCTAAGAAGAAAAAAAAAATCACTGTCCTCCCAGACTATCTTTCTCTGATGAGTGAGTGCTTCAGACTGGGTTGGTGGATTTCTGATTCTCATGCTGAGGGTCTACTGAACCACAGAATCACAGAAAAATCTGTGGTGGAAAGGTCCCAGAAGGATCATCAAGTCCAATTGGTAAAGCACATTTTGTGGCAGAAGATCATCATGTTTTGTAGAACAGAAACCTGGGAAGTAAGAAAGATGACTAAACAGGCATGATAGGAATTAATAGAAATGGAAATGACCCTCTATTTCACATCAGTTCAAAAAGAGCAATAATGCAAGAGAAATGTTTCAGAGTAAACCAAAATATTGTTTTTCAAACTAAAGAAATTAAGGTTACTCAGAGAATAATAGAATATGTGCTTTTGGAAATACCTGCCAACTAAGGAAAAAGTTGTCCTATGTGTATCCTGTGCATGTAGACCAGATTTGTGCCTAAATTCTCCTGCTAATCAAAGTCCTAACATGTTCCAGAGCCTTGAAATCCCAAGTTCTGTTTCTTCTGACAAATCATAGTTCAGAGATGCATTAAGAAAAGAGCTGTAAACTCTAGATAGTACTCAAAAAAATCAGTAGTATCATTAAAAGCAATCTTCTAAACCAATCATTAAAACTGCTGGGGGAGCCTCTCACTCGAAGGGCACAAGGAGGGCGACAAGGTGAGGGGTGTGTAGGGTAGTGTAGCAGGGGCTAATTTGTGTTTCAGATCACTCTTCATCCCAAGTATGCTTCATGGCTCCATCCCAGGTACTTTTGTGTTCCCTGGAACTCACAAAGTGAGTTATGTTGTCAACTAGGATAATCTTGAGCAGAGAGAGATGTCTGTGCTTTTCCTCCTCCCCAGCTGTGTGCCAGGGCTTCCCATGGCTGTTTCCCCCCAAGGGCATCCCTACCTCCAGAGAGGGGGTTGCAGTGCTGTATATTAGGGGGAAAAAATGAAGATGATTGGGATGGTGCATATACTACATCACTATGATATTACTCGTTACAAAATTACTACTATTATTATGCAGTGCATTATTACACTTCTCTTTTCTACTACAGGGACTGATAATTGCATCATAGAATTTTATTATGATATTACCAGCTTTCTTGAAAAATAGTACTGTTTCTAACGCTTGGAGCATTAGAAAAGCACATTAGAACAAAATCGGCAGAGCAAACACAACTGTATTTCTTGAAAACAGTTCCCTGTTGGAACAAAGGCGATCTAATTTGAAAATGAAAAAGGAGAGTTTTTGTGCTCTTTCTTAATGCACAAATTTTCTATTGGTGCTGTATCTTTTATGTTCAATCACTAGCCTAGAAATACAATTAATATTTTCTGAGTTAACAACACCATCAAAATTAGTAATACCAAACTTATTAATGACAGTATTGCTTGTACTTGTTTGGAGGTGAATATCTATACATTTGACCACCCAATTAATGTCAGACATAGGGATTTCACTTGGAGCTTTGCATTCTGAGACAGGACTAACAACAAACAGCAAAGTCTGTGGCATAGTCCATCATCTCCTTCCTTTGGTAAAACACACACTCCCTTCGCTGTCATGGTAAACATCGATGCTGAAAGGAGATGCAAGGACTGTCTATGGATCTTTAGTAAACTCAGTTCATGTGTCTTTTTTCCCAGTGGATCAGTAAAACTGAATTTTTATTCTTCCTTTGAAATATCTGAGTTGGAGGGTTTCCATCTTTCTTTATTAATGTGTAGACATGTCTGATGGCCAGGGCTGTATAGTGCATCCATCTGTAGCTCCAGGTGTCTGAAGCTGGTCTCTAGGCACTGGTAACATAAGGTGTGGTCTACAGAGGGGGGATTTTATTAGTTACATCTTTAGCTCCTTGAGGAAGGAGAGCATATAATTTAAGACACTTTGAAGCCTTAAAAACATGTGAAATATGTTTAAGGCATCAAAGAAACTGAAATAGAGGAAAACAGCATGAAACTTGAAGTTCTGAATAAAGCAGGACGACCAAATGAGTTTCAAAAACACCCAAACAGAACTTGAGAGATATTAAAAGAGAAAAAAAGGAGCGAATGAAGAAACATGGCCTACCATAAGAAGTGTTAGTGCTTTCCAATCTGCATGGTATAAAACCCACTGAAGAACTGGGCAGAAAGAGGAAATGCACACAATCAATGACTGTGTAAAAATCTGTCTCTTCTGCAGTTCTCTTCTTCCACTTATTAAAGGATGGTGCAACTCCGGCCTGTGATCAAGGCCCAGGCTACAGAAATACACATCACAAGAAATTGCTGTTTGCAAGAGATGTGCTCTGACATGTTACACATTCATACACAGCTGACAGTGTGTTCTGCCCTTAGGAGAACATTACATTGATAGAAATCTTAGCATTACCATAATTTGGCTCTGAGATGGAAGGACTTGACTTAGGGTTGGCACTGACTTACCCATCTCTGACCAGCCTCCTGCCTCTGCCAGTGTGCTGTGGGAACCCGGAGAGAGCAAAAGCTGTGTCCATAAGGCTCTGAGCCACAGAACCTCTTACATTGCAAGCCAGGTCAGTCCTGTGCATCAGTTCAAATCCAGGACAGACTGGTCCAAAGGCTGAGCTTGCCTTTGCACTCCCTCTTCCCTTGGGCCATTGCTTGGAGGACACCTGGAGGAGTCGGTGTTTGGGGCATCCACCACCTGCCCAGCACGACCCCCAGCTAAGGTCTGCGAGGGTAAGGAACAGAAAATAAAGCTCTGCAGACAGAAGCACATCTGCTGAGGGGATCTATAGACAGGACTGGTGTGGGACAGCAAATACCCATGGGTAGGCATTTCCCACTATAAACTAAACTTCTTATTTCAGATTTGATGGATAACCATCAGAAGCATTGTTATTTTAGGGTCACAAAATTTTCAGTTACGTATCAAACCATTGCTGGTTTTATATGCCACTATATACTTTGGTGACAAAGAACAGGCCTTGTCAAAGATCTGGAAGTTTGTCTCAGTTCTTTCTGGTAGTGTTTTATTGCGGTGACTTTCCTACTACACATCCTCAGGGGGAAGACTCCCGCTCTCGTCTTCTGAAAGTGCTTCTTTGAAATGCAAAAATTACAATTGGGAAAAGTTGTTCAGGCTAGAGATAGTTCTGCAAATCAGCTGCAGTTCAGTGCAGAAATTAATATCAAGTGTCAGGTTAACTCTACCTTCATAGGAGGAGTGGGATGAAGAACATTGACTTTTGACTACACCTGCATAGAAAGGGCTCCCAGAATGGTAGTGGCACACTTCCCAACATCTGCTCCTTCCATTGAACTTAGCTGTAAATTGAAATTCCATTGCAATGTTTTTAGAATCAGTTGAAGTAAGGAGACTGTCAGAAATCCTCTTTAAACTCACCCTTATCCAAACAGGAAGCTGACCTCTAACCCCCGGACGTAACAGTACACCAGTGGAAATTTCATTATCCCCGTTTCGGCTGTACTAAGTGAAAATTAATTGTGTAATTATCTGGATGAGCGCATGTGTAAAATTTTACAATGTGCCAGTTAGATTAAGTAACGTGTTAGTGGCATGGTTTAGTGCAGAGTCAAGGCTGTCTTATAAAAATGGCATACGAAGTCCAAGAAGATTTGAAGGAAAAGAACATACATCTGAACAAACGTTAACATGAGAAAGTAATGTAATATTTAATACCATAACCTGAGTAAGACCTTAGCCTCTTCTGATGGAAATTTATCTGGCATAGAAGAGATCTTTTGTCTATCACTATAATCCCCCTTAATTTAATGGTCAAAATAGATAAGTGATTACAATATTAAGCTTTTGTCTTTATTGTACTGTATCCACTTTATGCCTCTTTCATGTGTACATTGAAATGCTTCTCTTTTTTTCACTTCTTAAGTAAGAGAAAAACCACTAAAATATAGAAGCAAACATAGTTCTCAAGAAATGCAGCATGCTGAACTCAATTCCCTCATAAGAAATTGAGCAACAGAATTTTCATGGCTCATGGAAATCCTAATACAGCTATTTAGAAGAAACCATTTCCATTTCAAAGCCATAGACTTGTTTGGATAACGAGATCACTGGGCAAAAGATGCTGCCTGGAAGAAGTCTAGTCCTTTGAGAAGTAATATTATCTTTAAACAGTCTGGTAAGTAATATATTAGGTTCTATGAGTCTTACTGCCAAAGATTTTTGTGTAGAGTTCCTTTAACAATATCAAATAAATACACCGGTAACCTGTCTTAAAAACAGAGGAATGAAAGTAACCTATAATGGGATTTCAGTGAAATCAATAGAACAGAATATGTGCAGGAAGGCTTGGTGTTACAGCTAGGAGTCCCACAGCAGCACTCTGCTACTAAATCTGGATGGAGACAGGAGATGATCCAGACATTTCTGCACACAAATGAGGGGTGCACAGAGGAATCAGATCTGAAAGAGTTAGTTCCTGTCATGGATTTTAGGTATGGTGGGATCGTGCTCCTCAAAGGGCAAAGCTCGCGATTTTCATTTCTTGTGCAACTTAGTCTCTGAAAGGCTTGTAAAAACACAGATGGAAATTTTAGTATTACAGTTCAGTTTTTATCTGTAATTAATCCAGCAGACATCTTGAGAAAAAAGGCTACACAAAAGGTATAAAAATGACAAAATCTAAACAAAACCATGGACAAACAGGAAAGTATGTATGTGATTCACAAATACACTTTTGTATTTCATTCTTACAACCTAAGATTTTTGTCTCACATGTCTTTTCAAAAGTCCAGGTGTTTACTCATTATATTACTGCATTAACAAATATGAATGTTTGAAATGGGACAAAACATAATGATGTAGAAACACACCTGGAGAGACAGGTCTGTGTCCTGGATGTTTTGGCTGCCTCACCATGTTGTCACAGAAGGGATGTGGAAAGAGCTCTGGCACATTGCTGGAAATAGAATGTTTCTCTTACAAACTCTCTGTTCATCATTTGTTCTGGTCTGGGTTGTGACACAAGGTAGGTTACCACACTGGAGCACAGTGTAGCTACAGGAGAATGTTTAAATCAATAAAAAATGTGTTTTTGTAAAAAAAAAAAAAATTACCTGCAAGACTTTTTGGCTGTATTTAGTTGAAATCCTCTGTCTGTAGCATATGAGCAGGGTTGTTAGAAATGCTCCTGACTGAGGTAACTCCAGGCCTGATGGGGCCAATGGCAAACGTATTTAACTTGGAAGAGAATTAAAGAAAGTTGTGACTACTTCTGCTAATCTCATCCCAAGTACTTCTGTGCATTTCTCAGTCGATGGGAACAGACATAGAGCAGGCTCCTGCTTCTCAGTGTTCACAAAACTGAGTTCAAGCACATCCAAGGACATCCAGGGCTGCATTGACATCAAGAGTGGGAACAAAAGGCAAAGCTGAGGCCGACAGTCAGGGACTGCTGAAGCTCTTAGTCAAAAACACACCCCTCACACAAACCATCAGCTCTCTCCCCCAGCCCCATGAACAGAAACCACCCACCTTGCTTTGCCAGGCTCTCACACTCCAGGCAGACAGTCAGAGTCCCTACACACCTCTTCTTGCTGCCAGCTGGGAGGCATTTACCTCCAAAAGTACAGGAGGTCTGTACATCTGTGAATACTTCTAAGAATTGGTATTTAGGAGAAGGGCACAGAAAGATCCAGGATCTTTCTGACTTTAGCCTGACAAGTAAGAATACAATTTGTCAAGATAAATACAGTTTTGCTGAGATTAAGCAACTATGGATCACATGTATGGATCCCCTCAATGCCATTTGTACCTAGTTTAACTGAGTAAGAGGAAAAAGCTTTTGGAAAGACATTCATACCGGGTTANAAAGATCCAAGAGCTTTCTGACTTTAGCCTGACAAGTAAGAATACCATTTGTCAAGATAAATACATTTTTGCTGAGATTAAGCAACTATGGATCACATGTACAGATCACCTCCATGCCATTTGTACCTAGTTTAACTGAGTAAGAGGAAAAAGCTTTTGGAAAGACATTCATACCGGGTTAAAATGTGGAGTGTAGGTTTGTTTTGGTGTTTGGGTTTTTGGGTTTTTTTGTTGGTAGTTTTTTTGGTTTTGCTTTTTTCTTTTGGTTAAAGAACACGTGGTTCTTTCTCACATGCTCATTATATCACCCCCTGATAGCTATCAGCTTGCTATGGCATAACTTTTTCACTAGCACCAAACCTCTCACATGACACTACCAAACAAATGGTCTCCTGTTGGTTTTTTGGCAGTTTATTAATGATAGTTATATTTGCTGCACTTTATGGGTTGTTGACTCCTTTGTTTTCTACAAAGACAGGAAACATACACCAAAAAAAAATCAGTGAAGTGTGAAAAGCATTATCTACACTCCACACAGCAAAAGAAGCCTATAAAAAAGGCCAGGAGCAGGAAGTAACAGAGGGCAACATATTCCTCTGTGGAAAAAAAAAAAGTAAAATAATACTGTCACTAAGTTAAAAATAAACTACAGAATATCAGATCTTAGAAAACATAACATATTTTCCTGAAGAACAGAAATCTAAGACAGCAAAGGGAATTCTTTTTTTTACTGTTCCACTTTTATCCTAGAGATCTGAGGAAGTCAAATGAAAATTTCCTGGCATCCTGGGGCAATAAAATAATCTCAGTCTCCTTGTGAAACCACATTAGTGTGGAGATCGAACAGAAGTTCTTTGAGAACTGTAAGTGCTATGTAAGCATCATTTTTCCCAGGAAACTAAGGCTTTGTTTATTTACACTGAGCTATGCCACTAATGTAATAAGAAATAAACTGCTAGGACAGTCACAGACCTGAACACCTATCACATAGGAACACACCAGCAGCCAGATCTGTGACAAAGTTGATTGTCCCTGGAAGCATCAGGACTTCTGAGGGCAGTGACTCAGTCCATCACAGAGTCTTCTCTGCATCCAGCATTCATGTGCTGAGGAATCAGGAGGGATTTCAGCCAGTGCAGGGCATACTCCACTGAATCAGGGCCTCTTGGCTTACCACTAGTAGCTTTTTTGCTGCTCAGAAACAAGTCAAAGTGGGCCAAAATAAGAAAGTAGTCTGGTATAGATCTGACTCATCTCTATTGATGATACAATTAACTTCAGGTGATTGTTTGTGTATGACCTCTGGCTGCAGATACTGGCATGTACCTGCAGGCAGAACTTCTGGTAAATGTGGCTTCTGGTCTAGGGCTTTGATTCCCTTGGATAGAAGGGTCAGGGTTAGAGGGGACCTTAAAGATCTTCTGGTTCCAACCCCTTTGCCAGGGGCAGGGACATCTTTCACTAAATCAGATTGCTCAGAGCTCCATCCAACCTGGTCATGAACACTTTCAGGGATAAAATATCCACAACTTCTCTGAGAAATTGGTCCACTCCTCACCACCCTCACAGATATCAGACCTACCAAGGAAAGGAGGTCTTACTAGAGTTTCCTAGGACCATTGTGTTGCTGATCCGTGAGCAAGACACTGACAGAAAAGCAGCTCCTCTCCTTTTCTCTCCTCGAGCCATAAGGGAATGCATTATTTCAAAATGGCAGTCACTTTATCGGAAGCAGGAGCATTAAGACTTCTTGAGTTTCAACTCCTTTATTTTTAGACTGAGTTGTGGCAAGAGCACTTCAAAATTTCTCATGTTTTTCAAAGTGAGACAGTTTTTCCTGACTCCTTATGTAGCAGCCATTATAAGATATCAGAGCTGTGAGGGCAACTGGAGCCTACAGCTTCCACACACACTGCTGGCCAATGCAGGTAAGGTGCTCCTCTGCCCCTCTGTGCCTTTTAAATACATTACAATTAATAACACTGGATTTGCACATGAGAAAAGGAAGTCACTAAAATGGTTCTCTAACCAATATACTTGCTGCTACCAAAACATAAGGAAATACATGTAAACATATTCTAAAGAAAAAAAATGGTTTTGTGTCATTCAAGCATGTTCTAATTTGTCATGAAAACTTATATCCAGGCACTTATAAGTTAAAAATAAATAAACATTGTGTAACAAACCTCACTCATCTCAGCAATACCCATAACATCAAAAGCATGCAAACAGCATGCAATGCTGACTGAAGGCACTGCACAAAGGAGTCCTGCATGTAAAACAACCACCAGCCTCAAGAACTTTGTATCTCACAACCGTTCCAGCCATCATGTCTCCCAAATTTTTCATTTTTGTTATGTGCTTCATTTTTATTATATAGTTTCTCCCACAGTAATAACAACTGAGGACACTGACCAGTTTGGAAGGCAGCAGGTGGTATATGAGAGGACTTGAAAAGAAATCTGACTGCATTTATGTAATCATAAGAGAAACAGCATCAAGGAATCCTTAAGAGACATTCTGCTCACAGGAAAGCAGAATTTAATAAAATGGAGAAGTCAGACTCCTCTCTCTGGTGCAATAGCATGCTCCAGAGAGGTTACTATGCACTTTTGACATCTTCAACATTTATACCCATAAGGGGATGGCAAAAAATGTTTCTGCAGTTTGACTTCTCAAAGGCTGCACAGCTGCGATATTCAGTCATTTTTTGTGAAGGTCCCCTGCCTCTGCTGATTCCTTTCCTTCTCTGCTATTTCTTCCCATTCCCCCTCTTTTGGGAAAAGCAGCCAGCACTCATGCCAAATTCAGCAGCAGAGCCATGCCTGGTCATTTCCTACAGGAGCCCTTCCTCCTTGGACTCGCCCACCTTTCTTCTGCTGACACCTCTTTACTTCACCAGCCTGAGCAGAGGACATCTGGTTCACTGAACACACCGTGCCTTTGATTATCTCAGAAATAATCCTCTGCCTTCCCTCAGCTGATCTTGGATCTGATAGAAGCAAGCTGTTTTTTCTAATTCTTAAATAAAGACTTCTTTATTTCACAATGACTTTTTTGAACCCACTACTGGTCAACAGATGATCTATTCACTATAAAATTTCTGTCCATTTACTATCGATGTCAAGACTGGCACAGGAAATTATTAAAGGCAATTGCAAGACTTGTTGCAAGACTTGCTCTATCACTAGAGAAATTTTAAAAGTTAATTTAAAGTGTCTTTATTTTCTTGCTGAATTGTATGAGTCTTCATTTTCTATGTGGTTGCATTCAACCCAGTGAGTGACTAGTTTGCAAACGTAGTCAACATCATTTTTCTCCCAGGGACCTTAGGTACTAGAGCATCAGATCCCACAGGGGACTGCCAAGCCCAGCTCTGGGAGAAGACCTAGGTGAAGAGAGCAAAGACAGAAAAATGGATTTCATAAATGTGAAGAGCTGCAGACACCCACAACATGCTGAGGGCCCTAAAACAGACTGTGTCTGAAATCCTCTCTATATCTTGTCTGAGCATGCCTGAGATTCAAGGTTTAGAAGTTTTTACTAGATTTAGGAACATAGGTCAGTCCTGGTCTTTTAGACACATTCTCCAAATAGCACTGATCTTGCTTCACATGCCCTGGTGGAAAGGGCCCTCTCCCAGGAGGCAAAGACTGGGGCTCAGGTCCTTCGTCTGCCAGACAAACGCAAACACAACTCTCTTGCCTTCCAGAAACTGTGCAATTATAGTGGCTCAAAAAGAGCTCATTAGTCCTCAGCTCTCAGCACTAGTCTTGCTGCCCTGAGGTCAAGCACAGCTTACTCAGTGCATTTTGCTGAAGGGGGATGAGTTTTAACACTTGTTAAATGCCCTGCTAAACTGGGTTCATAAAGAAAAGAGACCAACAACCACCTCATGGCTCTGTGAGAACCATTACATCTGAGGTGTCAGGACTGTGTGACTGTAGAGCCAAAATACATTTCTATGGTAAGAAGAAGAAAGATCCAAAGTAATTATGAAACATAATATACCAATAATATTTGGATAAGTTCAATCTAAAATACTGCTCTGTCCTTACTTTAGGCTGATTGGAGCCTGTGATTCCAGCCACGAAGAGAGGGCTTATTTCAGTGAACCTTTAGCCAAAATCAGAAACCTCCCTGAGAAAAAGGGTGCAGGCCAAGAGTCAGGGGGAAGTTGCGGGCTGGCTAAAGCCCTATCACTCTAATAAGGCAAAGCATGTTTTTCTTTAGTTTCAGTTTAACTTCAGAGTTACAGCAGTTTACTGTTCTGCGGTACAATATTTTCCCCCTTAGTCTCACAGTCAGATTAATTTCTGAACAGCAGTGCAATGAAACTTTTGATTTAAGAGATTTGCTGAGGAAATCTAGATTGAAACTCAAGGTTTAGCCAGTACATAAATCAAAGGTGGGATCACTTCAAAGATTCCTTCATCTACTTGGCACAGACTTGGTTCATTTAAAACCTCCTTTCTCATAATTGTGCCCTTATTAAGACTTGAACATTTATAAAATGAGGAATGGGGTCTTATTGAGTTTTCTGTAATCACTTCCCCTGAAAATAAAAGTCTACAGAAAAGCAGTGAATGTGGGAGAGAACAGGTCATCTCCTGGCTATCATGGCTACTGATTTTATGGGGTCCTGTCGTAGAAGTAAAGCTCTGCAGTAAAGTTGCTTCCTGGCTCTGCCATAGATTTCCTGTGTGAGACCAATTCAGTTAATCTCTTAGGGCAAAAGTCATCCCATCACAATTCAGAAACTTAGCTGAAGTGCTGAGATTAGAAGCTCATTTACCCTATGGTGTCTTTTTCACTAAAGAAAATGTAGCAAACCCTATCTGGTTTAGTCATCAATAGAGGAATCTATTAAATTATACTCTTTAAAGAAGTGCCCTTAATTTTTAATGTTTATTATGACATTTAATCTTTTATAATACCCATTTCTAAACAAGAATGTTCCTCTCTTCCCAGGCTCCACCTTTCTTTTTAATTAATCTTTAATCCTTCAGAGAAAGTCATCTCTGCTGGGTATTATGCATTTTCAGTGTGCCCTCCATACAGGGCTCAACATATCTACACAAATTGAATTGGAAGCCCCTTGGAGCAGTTTCCAACTCTTGTAAGGAAGGAGACTGTAGAAGAAAAGTGTCAGATATGACAAGTATCTTGTGGTTATGCCTGAGTGCTTGCACGTACTTAATTGGAAGAACCAGAGAGTGTCAGAGGCCAAAGACCTTAAATAACATTCATGTGTTTCCTTAGCCTGGTGAGAGCCTTTCCATCCCTGTAGGTGGTAACTAGCATGTCTGTGGCCAGCAGCAGGGCTATGCTGCTGCCTGACTTCACGTGGCTTCTCCAGCTTGCCTTAGCATCCTCAGTCAGGCACTCAAGGCAGCTGTGTCATCTGGCCTAGGGGAAAGAAGGCACCAAGGACAAGGAAGAGCAGAAAACTGTGTCCAAAGGAGAAAGGTGAAACATGAGAAAAGAGGTTACTTGACAACTAACCAGAGCAAACAGTTACAATGAATTTCATCTAGAGATGCCAGCACGGCAGCCTCATAACACACCCATGTGATGAACCAGAATTAAAGTTTAGGCAGATTGAAATATATGAAGTAAGATGTAAATAACACTAACTTACAGTCACAAAAAAAAAAAAAATCTGTGATTTGGCCGAGACTTTAGGTAGAATAGTGCAGGATCAGTAGCTGATAACTTGTGACTGGTAGCAGATGCAACCTGGGTTTTGCCAACTGGGGGATGGTCCTCACTTAAGCCAGAATTCTGCTTACAGAATAATTTCAGTTCAATATAAATTAGAAGTATTTGGCTAACTCAAGGGAAATTTTTAGTGAATGACCAGAAAATCCTAAGGACTCCCAAGCCTTAACTCCAAGGGTATTAAAACAAAAAAGGGGGAAAAAAGCCACAAAAAATGATGACATTATATATGTAAACAATATGTGCAGAAAAGGGTCTTTAAATAAATGGATTTTGATAAATATTTGACTGAATGAAGTGCTATAAACTGTATGAAAGTTGTATAAATAAGTTGAGATGAAAGTCCTTTGCAATGCAATGAATCATTTAAAAAAGGGTTTTGATATACAGAAGCAATGTATGCTCACATCATTAATTTTTCATACCTAACACAAACAAAGCACACACCATTGCAAATACAGTGAGATCTGTCCAAGGGTTCAGTAATTTCAAGTTTTGACACAGTATCTCTATCCATCTCTAGTTGGGTTCAACATTACAGGGCTGTTACATAGCAGTTTTCTGTGCTGTTATTTCTTGTTATGTCATCCTTTGGGTGGCTGCTGTGATTTACTGACTGCTACAGATTTCATGCTCCTCACCCTCACCAGCTCACGGGACATCACTGACCTGACTGCAAGTGACAGTGCAGTAGGGAAACCCTGCAGATCCTGTTACAGACTCACTATAGCCAATTCCTATAAACTGGAAGATGAGAACAGCCTTAGCCCCTTCACAGATGATGGATGCAGATTAGCAGATCTAAACAATTAGTTAGGGTGAGAGAATGAGCCCTTAGACAATTAGAGCAGTTAAGCATCCTGCTGACAGCTGTGGTGACAGCAGACAGTAAAACTACCCTTGATGAAATGAGAAAACTCTCTGCCTTTTTGATTTACAGGCAAGTTTACTTATAGGCTTTAAGGTGTTTAACTACAGTGGTCACAAACCAGGCACTAAGATCCTTCTGTGTGAAGCCAACAATGCCAGACAGTGAGGTGAGCTGACACAGCTCAGCTCTGGCTGTGTCTGTCAGCCACGTTTGTCTGAAAGACGAGCAAACCTGTCAGGCAAAAGGAGGCAAACTGTCTGCCTGTTGTTACCAGTGCAAGGGAAAAAAAGAGTTGTAATGCTTTTAGGTATGTGAGGATCAGAGGTGTTTTTTCCTCCCTCTCATTCATATTTTTATATTAAAACTTGCAGCTTGCAAGCTTTTGTTTCAAGTTGCACGACAGCTGTTTGGTGAATGTGGGTTTTGTATCCATTAAGAACAAATGATCCCTTGTTTTTAACCCTTTGATTTGGGCAGTTTGTATATCCAGGTGTGCACCGTTCCCTTTCCAATCCCATTGTGCTACCATTACCCAGGAGAGACATTTTAAATATTTGTGGTCAGTTCCATGGAATTTGCTTTAAATGCCAACAAAAATTCATTTGAACAAATTCTAATGGCTTTTGTGTATGGGTTTTGTCTCAGAGTTGTTTTCTGGAACTGGGGGAGGGAAGGGATGTTTTAAATGACCATGCCAAGCTGAGAGGCAGATGTGAGTTTTCTTTGATCCAGAAGAGGATGCATTGTTGAATGTCTCAGAGTCTTCAGACAACACTTGTCCATGAGATCAAGGAGAAAAATGTATGTCACGATACATTTTTTCTCACTTAGATGTTAGAATTACCAGGTACTAAAAACTATATTTAAAGGTACTGTATTGCTTCACAAAGCATCTGGAAAAACAGGCAATCACTACCAATTGCTAAAGTGGGATAACAGCACCATAGTGTTAAAAGAATCAGTGTAAATTCTTACTTCAAGTGGGTGCAGAAATAGATGGTATATCTTTTAATTCAATTAACACTCTAAATATTGTCCTAATGGGTTAGTGCAGTGTAGTATCATTCATTTCAGCAACATTAGCTAGCAACAATAGGATTTATCAATTAGATGTGTGCAATATTCTCCTTGTTTCAGGTTTTATTGTAAATGTGAGCCTCAGAACTCTGCTTCATGTCTCAGTGAACATCATCAAACACCAGCTATTTTGTGCATGTCATGCCTGGTTGATGGTTTCAAGGGAACCTTTAATTGTGTTTCACTTTGGCTTCATTTACCTGTGACACTGCTAAAGGACGTGCACCAGGTGCAGATCTACACCAGACAAACCTGGTCCACTTCCATTAACATCACTAGGATATCCTTGGGAAGTTCTGTGGGAGTTCTTGCTCTATTTAATTAACTTTCAGTAAGCCAATATTTTTTCAAATTCCTCAGGCTTTAATTTCAGTAGTCTTCCCCAGATTTAATGATAGCCACCATTGAGTTAAACTCTGAATTTAGGGAGAGATTTCATTGCATAAGATTTTCAGCATTCAAATCAGAAAGAGACTCTATCTTTTTATTGGTAATGTTTTTTTCTTAGGCAAGCCACCTGGATAATAGATATGTTTGTGTGGGGAAAAGCTTGTCTGCACAATGTGGGCAAGCTTTTCCTTTTCCCCTGAAAGATGTAAATAAATTTCATTACATGATTCTATACCATACAGCTGTGGACATAAGTGAAGATGCAGGAAAAATCGTTTTCACTTTTACACAGAAATTACTGAGAATGGTTAAGAACTATAAGTGAGTGTCTATCAACAAAGCAATATTGTTCTGACATGCAGAAGGTGATAACTAATTAGGTTAACCATTCACTCACATGATATTAGTGGTCCTTTAGTAACAAGCAAATGCAGAAGAAGTGTACAAAATTCATCTGAACATGGTAGGTCTGAAAATACTTCAGCATCTCCAGTGTGACATACCCACTCCTGAAATTTGGGATGTTTCTCCAGCTAAAACATTGCAGTGCTTGTCTTGCTCTTCATCCTGTTTCTGTGTCATCAAGGGGTACAGTTAGCAATTTAGCCCTCATTGCTTCCACTTTACAGTGTTCATCTCTTTCCATGATGGTCTTTGTAGACAGGTGAGCTCTTCCACTCAGTAGGACAGTCTCTCACAGCATGGAAAGGACTGTCACCTGCAAGGAACACTCCGAAGGCAAGAGGTGAGCTCTTTTGCCCAGTTGATTAATAATCAGATAAGGAGACAACTCACCTCCTTTTCATCTCAAAAGTGAGGATTAATTCCAGATTTGGATTTCAGGTGGGGGGTTTTAATTTAGTCCAGGAAACAAAGGAGAAAACAGGTGTTCCCAAATAAAATCAACATTTTCATTACAGTATAAAGTTTGAGTATGTGTGCCCTGTATCTACCGTGGAGCATCACAATAATAGTTATCCAATAAAGGTTAAGTTTTCCTCCAAAGAAGCTCGAATTTCTTTAGAAAAACAACTTTTCCAAGTACTTTAGATTACAGGACTGAGAGGCTTTGACTTTCTCATCATTAGGAAAGGTTGGGATAAAATTTAAGTCTCCTGATCTGTTCTCTACTGCATATGAAAATTCTGAGAGAGATGTACAGCTGTCCCAGCTATTCTGTCCTGGACAGCATATGACCACATGTATGATACACAGGGATGTAAAGCAAAGGGTGTCACATGGAAAGCAATCATCTAATCTACCTTTTGAGTTGGGTTTTATGGGATTTGCATTTGTTCTGTTTGTTTTCAAAAAAAGAATTCATGACCCAATACAAACAGATCTCACTTTGCCTGAAGCCACATGAGTCCAGGTAGGACAGATTAAGGAGGAACTGGTGAAGACCTGACATGGTCCCCTCCAGGAAATTTTGATCATCCATCTGGAGAGTGAGCAAGAAAGCAGATCAGTGCAGGACAACTTGAGATCAACCCTTCTCATATGTTTTTGCTGTTGTTGTTCACCTGTCCAGGAAGGTCATTCAGTTTGGTGCATTGAAGTCAGCTGGCACAAAGGTTTTTGGATAGCACAGCAAGATGCAGTGCAAGAAGATGGGCAGTACCTGAAATTCTTCCACAGGGTACTGTGGGTCTGGGCACTGGGACCAACAGGAGATTTGCTGGTTCATAACGTTCACTGCTAGTATTGTTTTTCCTTGTGCCTTCTCATGGATGTGTTTACTCCTAAGAGCGTCTCTCCTTCTTGTCTGAATACCTCAGCTGGTACCAAGTCTTGGGCCTACTTCCCATCTGGTGCCCCCAGAGCACTGTCTTTCCCTGTCTAACTATCAAGGGTAGAGGAGAAATCTTCCTTCCCACCTTCTTTCTCACTCACCCCTTTAATTCTGAGACTCTGAAGGCTGCTGGGAGAAGAACAGGACCAGGTTGTTCTCTGACGAGGTGCTGCTCAGCCTTAAAACAAGCCCAAATGCAATTGTTTTCTTTTTCCTCATATGTCATCATTGTGATTCTGGACTCCACTGTTGTGGAAAGCTCTTCGCTTTATTGTCCTTTTTAATTATGAAATCCTTTCCTGAGTAATTCACTGTGACTCGGTAACTGACTCCACATGGCTACGACGTGACTGTCCTGATTGAATTACTGGAAGAACAGAGCGGGCTGAGCCACACGCATGCGAGCCATGGCGCGGCACGAGCTCCCTTCGGCGGGCGCCTCGCAGTCACCCAGGTGGGGACTGGAGCTCCCTCCACCTCCTCAGCCCCTTGCTGCCAGGAACCAGCCCAGAGATGGTCCCCTCTGTGACCCTTCCCCTCACTGAGGCACCCCAACCTGTGGTGGTGTCTGCTCCTGGCTCGGCACACCCAGGAGGAGCTGTGGGCACGCACTGGCCCAAAAGCAGCGTCAGCACCGTGCAGACACGGCACCAACACCCCGCAATTTGGGCCCGCGGGGCACACTGGGCAAGCACACACCCATCACTGGGTTGTGTAGCTACCCACAACTGGAGGTGCAGCACAAGGCACACAGTGGCCACCCTGGCACCAAGGATGGGCTGGGAGTCGTGATAGTTCCGCCAGAGATCTGCGTCCAGCTTCCTGGCTTCAAAGGAAAAAGGGGGTGATGTGCCTAGCAGGGATTCCGAAGCTGTGGGTGGTTTCCTTTAATTTAGGAAAGCATCTGATACAGTGTGTCACGACACATCACATTTATTTAATTCTTTCTTCGTTTGGATATGATTACTGTCACGTGGAATGGAAACTGAGTGATGCACCATGAGCAAAAATATATTGGAAGATGGTTTAAATCAGCTTGTACTGAATTAGAGCAAGGACAAGAAACGTTCAACGTAGGTCTGAGCAAATTAAAATTGTTTAACTTTATTGTTGATGAGTTTAAATGAGGGGATCAAATTAAGCAGGCCATTGACATAGTACATTGATAGTGGTAACTGTCCTCTGGAATTTATCCCAGGGAACACTGGTGAGACCTCAAGAAATTGCTTAATAAATAGGATTTATTATGAGAACACAGAAATTGAATTCTAATAATTAAATATGTAGGTAATTTATTTAAGGAGCGTATAAAATTAGTCCTAGCAGTCTAAGTTCTAGCAGTCTACAATGGTAGATGAAGGGGGAGGTTTTGTAAGAGAAGAGCATGGGCATGGGACATGGACCATTACAGAAAAGCTGCACAGATGGAAAGATGAAGGAATTCCTGAAAGAACAGGAACTGTGACTTTGCCTGATGAAGACTGAAAAAGGAAAAAGAGAAAATTGAATAGCCAGAGACAAAAATATTGCAGGAGTGACATGCACTGACATCCCAAAATTGGCATTCCATGAGTGAATTCAATTAAAACTACTCTCTCTCTACATGTTTAAGATCTAAAGAGAGATGGAACACATTTTTTCATGATGCTTAGAAATTGAAGAAAGATTGTCTTTTGTTGTTGTTGTTGGTTTTGAATTCCATGAACTCTTTTCATAGGGAACCTAAGACA
Source organism: Polioptila caerulea (assembly GCA_013397295.1). Taxonomy (NCBI): domain Eukaryota; kingdom Metazoa; phylum Chordata; class Aves; order Passeriformes; family Certhiidae; genus Polioptila; species Polioptila caerulea. The sequence goes on from VYXF01004774.1 coordinate 349,064, forward strand.
AAGACAAAGGGATCAGTCACAAGAATCTCACGCAGCCCAGGGACAGAACAGAGTGCACAAAATCATCCACTCCACTCCAAAGGCTGCGAACTTGCTTGTAATTTGGGACTGACCTGGCATTTTGGAGGGGGCAGAGGCATCAGGGGGCTAGAAATTAAACCACATGCAAGTAGAAAAATGAAAAAGGCAGGCTGTGTTGGGGAGGGAGAGAGAGAACAGCTCATGAACATGCCCAAAGATTTCAGTCAATGTTCATACAAAAAACAATGGAAATTGAAGATGCTGTGTCAATTATCTTCCAAAACTATTTCAGCATATTCTCTTCAGCTTTTGGCTTCTGCTGTTATGTTGACTTCACCTCTCATTTTTTGTATTACCATGCTTTCAAAGAGAATCATCAGTATTGACAGAGATGGGGCACATGGCTCAGCATTTTGACAAGCAAGTTCTTTGCTGCCTGCAATGGGAAAGCACCACTGGAGCAACATTTGGCTATTTTATTTCTGGCTGCAGCCACAAAGATGAAGATGCCTGGTGAATGCATGCCTTAGGCTGCCACCACATGGTGAGAGCAGGGAATGAGGGGAAGGGACCGATTTATCTGCAATTTCCCTGGCATTGAGATGTTCCCACAGCTTTTACTGAAACGAACTTATTTTCAAATCTAACTCGGTGGGAAAAAACAGACATTTTATTGGCTTTATTAGCTATAAATTCATCTATTCCAAAACCTCCTTGTGTCAAGTCTTTGTTTCATTTTTTGCATGGTGAGATCTTGTTAGAGCAAAAATTACTAAGGCAGAAACTACTTCATAAAATGATTTTTCAGATTCATTTGGTTGCCCTGCCCCAGTGTTATGGGTTTCATCTGCTTTTCACAGGTCCCAGGTGTTGTTTCTTAGCCTATATACAGATGCTAGAAAATAAAGGGTAATCTTCTACATTATTGTAATTTTTCCTTTGTAAATGTTGACACAGAGTAAGCAAAAAGGAGACTGCTTCAAGATACGCTAACATCTAAATTTTAATTGCAGATTTTCTATAGAAATATTTTTGTGAGAAAAACCGTGCTGTTTGGCCTCTAAAAATCATTGTTTAAAAATAATAAAAACAATTTTAAATTTTTTAGACATGAAGGGAAAAATTTTTTCCCTGTGGTTGCAACTGCTGGGAGAATTTCTAGGGACATGGGTTGGCTAAAGTTCAAACTGTAACTGTGCCCCAGTGCCTGGACTGAAATATGTGACACATTTAAAAAGATTCATGAATTCCAGTGTCCTTTTAGTAGATAGTAACAGAGATTAAGGACTTCATTTTAAAAACAATCTTAAAAAAACCTCCTGCCATGGTTCCAAACAAGTCACAGACCAACACTAGCAGGGGAGAAATTTTATTTTTCTTAAATATTTTTGCATTAAAAACTTTATTTAATTGCTTTTCTTTTTTTTTTTTTTTTACTTACAGCAATGGAAATGCAAATAATTCCAGGAGAAAAGTATTTCACTTAAAGTTACACCTGATCTTCATTAGTTTAAAAAGCTGTTCCTCAGATCATTTATACCAGTATAATTGTGGAGTTAAAAATGTCCTTGATGAATAAATGAGAGGTGGTTCAGGACATATAAAATGCTATATTTTTGAGGAAAAGAGAATAAATCATGCAATATGTCCACCATTTAAAATACTTGATATTTGACCTTTCATTATTACAACACAATTGTTTATGAGCTATTTTTTTTTTTTTGTTAATACTTAGTTTCAAAAACATTGAAACATCTGATGGAAATGTCTTCCACTGAAAAAATATTTCCATTCCCTTTTGTTCCTTTTTCTTCGTCAAGTACATTGCAAAATAATGCCATTACTGACACAGATACAGATTTTTCCAAGCTGCCCCTCCAGCCTGTACCTATAAACAGTGATTTAAATAGGATTCCCAACACATATTCTTCTTATAGACCTTGAAGCCTCATTTGGAGTTTTAACAGGAACAACATGTGAATAAATATGTATTTGGGGAGTTTTAAAAGCCAGGCTCTGACCTGACGTGCAAGAAGCTGTTGCTGGGAGCACACCCAGGCTCTTACATCTCAGCGCTTTTCAGCTGCTCGCAGCAGCGAGAGCTTGTCACATGCTAAAATCCACAGGGCAACAGGAAAATATTGGAAAGTGCATGTTGGACTTGAGTTGTTTCTAAACATTAAAAAGCTCTCCTTTATTCTGTTCTTTTCCCATAATCTGCGCTAGGTGCTGGCTGGAACTGTTTGCCATTAAAAACCCCAGTGTTATGCAGNACGAGAGCTTGTCACACGCTAAAATCCACAGGGCAACCTCCACAGGAAAATACTGGAAAGTGCACGTTGGACTTGAGGTGTTTCTAAACATTAAAAAGCTCTCCTTTATTCTGTTCTTTTCCCATAATCTGCGCTAGGTGCTGGCTGGAACTGTTTGCCATTAAAAATCCCAGTGTTATGCAGGAGCTAGTGGAAGTTAAAATAAATAGATAAAGACATAGATAGTACCCCTCTGTACCTCAGCTTCAATATTGTCTTTTCAAAGCTCAGCAAAATAATAAACAAGTGAACAAAGACATAAAACCAGACTCAGGAATTTTCTTGTCTCATTTTAGTCCAGAATAAAATTTTAATACAGAATTAAAATAATGACAATCACTATGACTCCTTGCCCCCAGATCTCACCATGTTCACATTAACACGCTCTGTGCCTGCTGGCTCCATAAAGCAGTTGAAGAAAAAAATAAAACACCTCCTCTCAGACATAACTGAAGAGGCATGGCTACCCAAGTGCTTGAACTGGTTTTTTCTTATATTAAAATGAAGCATTTCTTTTCATCTTCTCGTTTTCAGAAAACTGAGAGAGTGCAGAAGCAACCAGAGCTCCAAAGGTAGAAAGAGCCACATCCACTTCTAACACACAGTGTTTGAACAGGACATTCAAATGATGTTTTAAATTAAAAACACAGAACAAAACCTGAGGCTTCTTCAATGTTAAGGGCCGTAATGTACTTTCTGCATGGGAAGTGGGAGAAAAAACAGCCAGGCACACCCATGGCAAACACCAGACTACCTGACTTCTCCACGCTCTTTCAGCTCGGTCTGGAGCACCTGAGTCTCTGAGCACTGCACGGCAGTGCCCATCTCCAGCAGCCATAAATGCTCAGCACGCTTTAGGCAGCAGGAAATGTGCTTTAACCCCTTCCACAGCTATGATTTCATGAGCAGCAAAGCCCGGTGGCAACGCAGCTAATGCTGCAGTCACACTCTTCAGGGAGCTGCGAGGTGTCAGCAGAGAAGGCAATGGGTCTTGGAGGGTCTGCAGTGCCCAAAGTCACACCCCACTGCCCCCTGCCTCAGGACACCAGGAGCAGGTGGCAGGCTCTCAGCACCTAAGGGGCTTTTCTACATAGACATGGTCTAGGGCTGTTCAAACCAAACCCCAGAGGGGGTCTGTTAACCTCATGGTCCCTTACCGTAACACAACTAATCCCTCACTAATTCATTATCTTGCTTTTAGTGCTCAAAGAATAAGGAAGGGGGATTTCCAGAAACTGGAAATAAATGTGAAATATTGCTATGTCACAAGATTAATTTCATTCCTGATGAGGAAGTCCACCTACTGCAATTTACCTTCTGTCTGGGACATATTATCTCTGCACAGAGGAGCAGCCCAAAACTTAAGCAGTTCTTAAAATTAAAAAAAAAAAAACTGATTAAGAGGGAGTTAAGGAGTTTATAGGTGTTGTGGGACTTTACTACACATGGCTGAATTTTAAGTTCAGTGGCCTCAAGATAGAAAGTTCACCTGCATTTTAGATCTTTTAAAATAATTTTGATTTCAACCCTTCCTTTAACAACAATCTTAAAATAAAGAGATTAAAAAGAACATTCTACATTAGCACTTTCCACACATCTCTAAGTATTGTATGTTATACATCTAGTACTTGACACATCAGATTTATTTTTTTCTCTTTTACTTCTAAATAACTACATGGGTTTAAATTGTTTGTCTCACTGAAATAAAAAATGAAAGCATAAAATACTGGCTTGTTTAAGCAAAACTACAATTCTAGTACCATTTCCACAGTACAGAATTGTCTCTTCCTCTGCATTCCTTGAGAAGCCTCTTCTTTTAAACTATCCCTCATGAGTATCAGACTTTTGGAGGACTTTGGGGTGGATAATAAGGAAAAATTGTGCCCAGTTTCTATTTGCAAATCAGTTGAAGTTTGGTTGCTAGTTTGCTTAAAGTAGATTTTAGAGGGATTTTTAAAATGTTGTATTTCATACTCTTCAGTGTACATTTTGTCCAGTCTGTCTCGCCTCTACTACACAATACAGATACAGCTGTGATATTATCTGATGACAGACATGCAGTGAAATGACACAAAAAGAAAATAATTGGGAAGAGATCTTTCAAAAAAAATTTTTGTATAATCATATGAGATATCTGAGCTTTGAAGTTGTGTTTATATATTAAAAAAAAAAAAGAAGAAGAAGAAGAAAAGACGGCAAGCAGAAAAATTAAGATGCTGTTTAAAATAAATCTGCCCTAGATTTCAACACAAAAATGAGGGCTTAACTAAACAGAACTCCTCTGTCCCAAAAGTACTCTGAATTCAGCTTAGGGTTTATTATTGTCAGCTTCCTGTCCAGGGATTTACAAGACTGGCTCTACTTGTTTATATGGTAAACAGCATTTGAATGTAACAAAAGTGAGCTGTATTAGTCTTTTTTTTTTCTTTCTTTCTTTTTTTTCTTGCCTTAGATGTGAAGTTGCATATCTTACACTTGCCGTGTCGGGTTTGATGAAGTGTAAGCTGTGAACTGCTGTGTGAAACTATTTCATGCTTGTTTCTTGGACTCCTTCATGTTCTACCAGTGTTAATTTATGAAACCACATCTCTCATGTGATCAAGCACTAAAAAACACTCTAATTTTAACGGTAAAATAAATTTTGCATTTCAATGACAAATTTTGACCCCCAATCTTTGTGTAGGATTGGAGCCAGGGTAACGTTTCAAAGGGCCAGGCATTGTCCGTGAGGCGCTCTGGGCTGGCTGCTCTGGACCCCCCCACACACCAGCACCGCCACCACTTCTGCTGAAGATTTGTACAGATGCCTCGAGGCATCTTTCAGCAACAGTATCAGATTTGCTTATAGTGCTGAAGCAAATGTTTTCATGGTCTGTCACCTTGATTTTATTAAAGGTGTTGGGCCAGGCTATTATCCAGTGCTGGAAAAGTCTCCTATAGAAGCTTTATAATAGCCTGGGAATTTAGAATGGCCAAGCATTTTGAGGCCATAATAAACTTTTTTTCTTCATAGCACAAGGCAGAGCATTTTCACAATTAGTCTAAACCAGAAAAAAGCTCTGCAGGTACTTCAGGCTTTAGACTTTTAAAATTTGTGCCTCTGTGCCTTAGATTCACCATCTCTTTTCACAGATTTTTTTTTCCCCCCCAGGATTTTGACTTCTCCTACTGAAGAAAAGACCCTTGCTGAAAAACTCTCTTTCCAGATAACTGGGTGCCTAGCTTAAATGCATGGCATCATCAAAGTAGTATTTTTATAAACAGCTTGATTAATCATTGCGTTAAAGAGAACAAATTTGGCTTATTCTATAGGTTCAATATGGAGTTGTTGTTTTGGTTTTGCTTTGCTTTAACCACAGTAATATAAATAAGAATAACTTGAGATCAAAGGTTTCCTCAGAGCTGTAGGAAACATAATGTGTGTGCAGGTGCTGTGCCCTGCTCTGGAATTTGGGCACTTTGTTGAAAGGAGGCCGGGGTGGTGTTTTCCAAAGGACACAGATCATCTTCATGAAAAACAGGGATTTTTATTGGGGCAAATTCTGAGGTGCTGAGTTAAATGCAATATTTTATTAAAACTGAGACGTTCTTGTGTACCAACATAAAGACTTCAGTTGTCTGCTGTTTATACAAAAAAAAGGCGAAGTGAATGTGTGCAAAGGGACCCACATGCAAAGCAGAGGGATTGTGTGTGGTCCGAGTGGACTTTTTTTGTCATCCTGTTTGGGAACCAGTTCAGGATCTGTTTCTGTTGGCAGTTTCCTCCTGTTGTGAATATATTAGTGCATTTCTCAAGGCCTCTGTGCAGCTGAAAGGCTAGTAACTTAAGCCTGGAGTATGACAGACAATCATCTTCCACCAGTTCAGACATGGGTGATGGGATGAAAAAGAAGAGATTACATCTCTGAAAACAAAGGAACTAATGCAGGCCAAGACCAGCCACTAGGCTGTAATCTCTGTTTTACCATAAATGTACAAAAATGTCTTATCTCTGGTTTTACAAAGTCGTGCAAGAGCAGTTGCAGCTCTTGGGTGCACCAGCCAGCTCTAAGTGGTGGCTCAGAAAATTGACAAGACTGAAAAAGAAAGAAACAGTTTAGGGAATGAAAAAACACACCTCATAAAATTTCAGATACAGAAAAAAAAAAATCTCTGAGCATTGTTGCTTAATGAGTAATTTTAAACATTTCATTCCATATTAAAAGGAGATTTATGCAAGATGTGAGATTTGAAAACACCCAGCCAGTAGAAGCAAACAGCATTGCATTGAAATTCCTCATTTACCACCCATACCAGTGGATTATGAAGGCTAAAGATTTACTCTAATTTTTCAATGGACAAAAATCAAATGCCAGTTCCTTAATGCAAACCTCATTGCAATGTAAATGTGCCACAAACCTCACTCACAGTTCACATCTGCAAATATTATTTCATACCAAGAGGGGGAAAGAAATCAACTCATACTGAATTTCTACCAAGGAAGAGGTGGCTCTGTGTATTTCTTCTGTGAGCGGTTCACTCAGCATCCAAGGGTTTGGAGGAATAATTTCCTGGAAAATTTGTGGATGATATTTCACTGGTGCACGGTGAGTGCTGTCCCAAGCAGCACCTTCCCTGTCTCTTGCTAGATGTCCCCCCTCTGATTTTCCTCATCTTTTTTTTTCTTTTTCTTTTCTTTTCTTTCCAGATTTCCAGATCCAGGACTGAAAATGAAGCGTAAATCTTACTGCCTAATAACCACGGCAGTTACTTCAATAAAATGTTACTTAAAAGTCAATGGACTGCACATGTTAAAGACATTAGAGCTGTTAACAGACCATTGTAAAGTAAGCTGAATCTTTAATAACCTGCATGTAATGCACAACCTCGCGATTTTTGGCACAGAGCAGACTGTGAGCCTGGCCTTTCCATGCCAGGGCTCCCAGCAGAAACCACTCTTGCATTCTTCACTCACATGGCAAAACAGGCAAAAGGTGCTAAACACTGAACCCCATGAGACAGCTCTGAGCACAGCCAAAATCCTGTATTTCCCCAGGATGAAGTGGAGGACTGGGGTGGCTGGAGGGTTCCTTGGGTTCAAGGGGCAGTGGAAGGTCTCTGACCCTCTTCTAGAGCTCGGCCTTGAGCACAGACATGGGAAGAGGAGAACTGCTCCAGCCAGAAGGCAACACAGTCCTGACATTGCAGTATTTTGTAGAAGTTTTTTGTGGAAAATCTTGCCCAGGAGGTGGTCTGGGGCTGAGACCATCAGAATCAAGCCAAGACCATGGAGGGAGACATCTTCTGCTTGCTTCTTTTCTGCCTCTGCTGCACTTCCATTCTCTCCACATCAGTGGAAGGCACAGTTAAAGATTGGCAAAGGAAACACCCTTTATATTTGCACCATCCCTGCCTTTGAAGCCTTCTGTCCAGCAGGGAAAGTAGGTGCTCAGAGATCAGCTAAGCCTTGGATGTGCGACATCTTCACTGTTTTCTCTGTCTTCTCCCATTATTTATTTTTGGTCAAAGGCTCTTCACACTCCTCAGCCCTTCAAAAAAAAGACTGAAGCTGGAAAAAATAACAAACAATTGCAATTTAATTTTTTTTTTTTATGTGCTAAGTTGAAACATTTATAAATAAGCTGGAAGAGGATTTATGCATCAGTCTGCTACGATCTGCACATGTGAGCATGAGGCGTGCAGCCAAATTTACACAAGCTAGAATATCTGCCTCCCTCTATCTCCTGGTGTGCACATACACACATGCCCTTACCAGTATAAGATGGATGTACTGACCTCATAATTTACACCAGCACCTTTTTTGGCCCTTTCCAGATGCACATCAGCATTATCAAAATGTTGAAACTAGGTAAAGTACCTAAACTGTCCTTTTCGTAAACCTTTGAAGCATGAGACAAGTGTTTTTTCTTTCCTTTTAAACAAGTGCCCAGTTATCATGATTGCTGGTTTTAGCATACAGAAATATGAGCTGTAAATATGAGAGATCTGCTGTACACCTCAGCAGTACACAGTGTCTCCAAGAAATTACTTTGCTCAATGTGATCTCCCATTCAAGTACTCTCCATGCAGGAGCTCCATCATTTTTTTTTTTTCAAAGACCACATCTGTAGACTTCATAGATAGGAAACTGCCCTTATTTTCCACCTCAAGGCTTCCCAGTCAAGTTCTGGCCCCTTGTTCATCCAGCAGGCCTGCAATGTCCACCAAGTCCCATTATCATTTTGTCACATCTCCCAAACCACCTCCCTGTAATTGAGTTGTAAGCACAGGTGACCTATCAACATGTCTCAATATTACTCCAATCTGTTTTGCTGATCTCCTCTGATGTCTTCCAGTATGCAGCACGTGTGTTTGATGGGAGACCTTAAAATGCACACAACAGTTCAGGGTAGAGTTCCAGGAAGAATACAAGACCTTTTTGTACATAAAATATGAGACCGATTTTCACATGAGCCAGCTTTGCTGCCCAGTTAAGCTGGAAGTGCCATTTTAATTAGTTCATTCTCAAGTTTCTTCAGCCAGCATGTGTCTGTCCGAGGAGCTACAGCAGCCCTCATGCCTGCTTTTTGGCTTCTCCTTTAGCTGTATCTAGCACAGCCCCCACGTCAGGGGTCCTGGGACAAGCCATGTTCCTGGCAACCTCCTCACCCACACCACAACTGCATCCAGCCCTGTGCAGCATTAACACTTTCCAGGTTTCTCCCCTTCCAGATGATGTTGTTTTAAAGCAAAGCACTGTAAATATTTTTGAATTCTTTCATGAATATTTTGAAAGCTGTCTCTCCTATCCCAGGCAATTCTGAACTAATTTTGAGGCAAGGTTTTATAAAACCCTACATCAAATGTTTGAGCATTTATTATTTGTTATTTATTTTGCCAAATGTCTCAAATGCATCTATAGGCGACAGGCCAGTGCTCTGATGTATAAGCCAAATACCATAAAGCTGTCTCCATGCAATTTAGAGAACTCTTTGATTATGCATGCTTTGGCTATATTTTTTACTAAATAATGATCTGGGTAGTTAAATTGCTCTAAAAGGTTCAGCATTTGTTGGTTTTAAGTACCTCAAGAGTCAATCCAGTAATTTTTCATGCTTACTTCTCCAGGCTCTGTGATCTGTAAGTGATGGTTACTGATTTCTTTCTCTTTCTCCTGTCTTTCACCCCCTCAAAGACTCTTCTTTTCCTTGGTTTTCATAAAAACACACCCATAAAAAGCCACATGGGAGAGTTGAAAGCTTTAACAATTTTTGATCTTCTCGAAAGACTAGACTTCATGCCCTTATGTGTTTGTCTTTGTGCACATGATGTACGTGTATACATATATTTATGTATACTTAAGAACAATAATGCTCTAGTTCTGACTGAGACCTCTGGATCCTATAAGAAAAACAGTAAAACAATAATTTATAAAAACCCATCAATAGTATGCGACAGATGTCATCAATAATTCTGACAAATTTTGACTCCTGATTTTGGGGTTTGCCACATTTTGACTGTCTTTCATGGAACATTTTCTAATCAGGTTATGTAAATCTAGATTTTACAAAGGAATATGGGAGAAATTTTTCTTATATTAAATAAACGCCTGCATTTTATTTAGATTAATTGAAGAGCACTAATGATGACATGGGAAACAGATTATATTGTTTTAAATTTTTTAGCTGGATTTACTTTCTGATGCACAAGGTCACCTTATTTCCCACAGTATCTCATCAACATGGGATGTTTTCATGTCATACATATACTGTAAAGAAAATACTGGAACGATACCTCTGTTTAAAATCCCAAGGAACAACACATAGCAGTACAGCCAATATTGTAATTCTCAGATTTTGTTGAATGTACAGTAATTATCTTTGAGCCAAACTAGACTTTCTAGCAAAAAATGTGTAGCAGCCATCAAAATCCCTTCAAATGCATGCAAAAGTGAAATAATATGAATATTTGACACAATAGCAATGAACAGCTGAGAGTCCAAAACAAAGTGATGCAGCAATAGGAGTATCAGGCCATTTCAAGAGCATTTTTCTCAAGAGCATTAATGCACAAACACTTCTAGAAGGAACAAAGAGCTGAAGGCAGCAAAAATCCCTGATCCGCTACTAATCCATTGTGTCGGGTCCTTTCTCTTGAAAAAAATATTAGTAGTCTCCATCACCTCATCAGAAATTTCATCAAGTATTTTCTGTAGCTTGAACTGAGGCAGACATGCAAAGCTTCCTGTGAAACTGTTTTGGAGCAACTCTTGCTCTGCAGGCTCAAAAGCAGTGTTCTTTTGACTCCGTTACACCTCTCTGTGGTCTCCTGATTGTACAGGCTTTTCCTGTGTAACCCGACACAACTTTTCCCAGAGGAGTTTCCTGAGAAAGTGACATCCACTTCCTAAAATGCCAGGATGCACCATACTCTGCAGCATTTCATTTTATGCCTGTGAGAAGCACTCCACAGCACTGATCTAGCTAGGACGTGAACACAATCTGATGGTGCCTGCTTACCACATTAGTCCACAAAAAGTGCATTCAGGTTTGCCTTCAAACATTACTGTGAAAGTGGGTGGCATAAAAAGCAGTGCACAAAAAAAATGGAAGGAGGGGGCTGAAAGGGAGAAGCCTGGAGATGGTTTCAGCCATCTGGAAGTAAGACCATCTGGTCAATCTCAACAAAATATAGATTGTCTCCAAGACCATCAAAAACCTCTTTTATTGAGCCTCTTTCTGCCCAAGACATGCTTATAAATGGTAGTGAAGGGGATGAACTCAGTAAAGTTCTTACTTCTCATCCATGCAAAATTACTACAAACCACAGAAGAGAGTGAATGCCAGCTGCTTCCTAGGGTATTTAATATTACTTACTAATAAAAGCATTAAATTTAATAGATTAGGGGAAAACTTAATAGGGGGATAATGACTGGCTTCCCCCAAAAACAGCCAGTCTAGCAGCCTCATGGGCTGTTCTGCTGCACCGGAAGTAGACCCTGGCTTTCAAGGAAAGAATTTTAATGTCTGTGCCCAGAGTGACGCCCCATGGGATCTACAGCCATGGTCTTGGAGAACAGCTGAAGACCACCCACACCATTGGCTCTCCTGCTCATCTGGAGAAGTATTTGTGCAACCAGCTGAGAGTGCTGGGAGGAGGTTTCAGCCTCTCTAAGGCAGCACCAAGGCATTTGGATGCCACCCACTTTTCAGGAACACCCAGCAGGGATTGCCCCAGAGTGTCAGCATACGTCCCACAGGATGGCAGCATCGTATCTCCCCTCAAAACATGATGCCAGTGTCCCTGTGTGCCCAAAGAGCTGCACTAGCCTCCCACCCACAGCCCCTCACAATGCTGGGGCACACATCTCCTGCCAGGTAGCTAAACATCACTGCGAGCTCTCACTGAAGAAATAATACAAAAACAACCACAGCCAGGCAATATTTCAATGCAAGAATGCTGTTACCTGCACAAATATCCTCTGCTTATCTGATGCCATGTTATTTGATGTAATATATTCCCTGTTTTGTCTATTGACTTATGCAAAAAACTACAGAGACTTATCAACTTTTAGCATTTATAACAAACTCATTCAAAAGATTAATGTAAAATTTTCTTGTCCAGTTCCATACTCACTAGTTGGCCATCTGCATAATTTTCTTGATCTCCACTGAGTTTTCAATCTGTGTGAAAGGACAAATATGTTTTATTTTGATGGTTTTAATTTTCCATTCCAAACAGTACTTCTCTCTGAACTGGGCTTTTTGTTTGGTTGGTACTTTTTTTTTAGGGGGGTTCATCTCATCTGCAACTGCTGCTTAAATGTGGATCTCTGGGAAATATCTTGCATTCAGGATAGTTGTTTGATTTTCCTGGCAAAGCCAAGAAACAGTATTTTTTTTCCCTTGGGCTATTGATTCATGCCCTGTATTCAACAGTTTTCATCCAGAATTCATAAATTTTCTTTTACACGTCCAGTAAGTCCCTCCATAATATTTTTTAAGTTTTGCTCATCTGTTATAGAGACTATTGCTTGCTCATTGCTCATTTATTGAGGTTTTGGAATCAACATTAAATGGTCTTAAATATATTTCCTATTTGTACTTTCTACAGCACCTTCTTTCTTTATTTTATTTTTTTTTTCCTGCTACATTGCTTTATCATTCCACTGTTTTGGTTTGGGGATTTTTTTTCCTGTCCTCCTTGTTTCTTAATCTCCTGCCATTTGCACTCTTTGGTTTTTCCTGGTGATTTTGGTAACTTTTCAAACCCTTCTAATGCTTTTTCAAAGTGGAAAACACTTTCTATTTCTTTTGCACGTGAGACCCTGGTAAGGTTCTTCCTAGGACTGGAGTGTCATGCATAGTTTATACCCCACTGACACAAGAAGTTTTTTCCAGCAGGAAAGCTCTAGACTTGATGGAAGTGTTTGGCCACTGAGATAACTTAATAATGTCTTAGACTGTTACTATTTCCTATTCCTCACTCCCCGGGACCTGGCCCATTCTCTTTGCTGACACTGCTGCAGCCCTAACAGTAGTTAGGTAGGGATGGACAGGACCCAGGTTCCTACAATGCAATCATTTATATGAAATTATTGCTGCCATTTGGAGAAGTGCAACAGCTGTCCCAAGGTAATCCTTGACTGTCTGAGACCTGACCGATCAGCGCCGTGCAATTTCTGCAGCCTGCTGCTTCTCCCAAGTCCCCTTATGGCCTCTGATTTGGTCTATAATTTTTAAATTTCTCTGTTGCATGTAGTAAAGTTAAAAGACTTAATAAATCTTCTGACAGCTCCTAAAAACACTTAGGCTATGAACATTGAGGTATTTCATTTACTCATAAGTTTTCTGGCTCCTTTTCCATGCTTTCTTCTACACCCTTGTTAAACTAAGTTCCTTTAAAAATGCCTCAGCCAGAGAAATTCTTGCCTCTCCAGGCTCATACACAGCTTTCCATTGGTTGGGATAATTGGCAAGAGTTTTAACACATTCCTTATTTATAACTGCTAACAGTTTGTTAGGACAAATACCTAAAGCCTTTTTAAAAATCATTGATCTTTGAAATGCTTTTTTGTAATGATTAATACCCTGCAAACAGGAGAGTGTATTTCAGGCTTATGAAATACTTCTGCCTGTATCTTCTTCTCTCCGTGATTTTTTTTACTACACTGTGGTGGTGTAGAAAATATCTACCATAACCAATAAATGGCTGCAAATATTTCTGCTGGTGGGGCTTCTCCATCTGCCTGTTCATCACTCTCCTGGTGACTTTTGTATATATGGGGCTGTTTGCACTGGAAAATGGGTAAAAGAAGATACATGACTGCTTGGCTTCTCTCACATCTTAAGGCAGAGACTCTGCTTGCAGAGGGAAGAACCACAAGCACTGCCAGGGGTAGGGTCATGGGCATGTGGGAAGGATTTAGCAGAGTTATGGGGGGATACCTCAGTGTTATAGGGGACTGCTTAAAACATAGACATGAATACCAGCAAGAGGAATAGGAAGGTGAGAGTGTGTGTTAAAACTGCACATTAGGCAGAAAATGTAGGAAATCAGGCTTTGTTATTTCTGCTTTCACAGAACTTTTTAATCTAAGCCAGAAAGGAATACAATAATGGGGTTAGCAAACACAAAATCAATAAAAATATGGGTGACTAGGGCCTTGGAATCACCAGCTACATCAGAGCATCATGACTTTCGTCATAGTTTTTCCCTTATTTTTTTAAAGCTTTCCAAACCAGTCACATCTTTTGAAAGTCTAATCAGTTCAATCTTGGAGCTGCCAGGGGGGCAAAGCTCACGTCTGAATACAAGACTCATACTTTTCTCAAATTAGTGAGTATTTGAATTCAGTCAAGACTTAGATTGAGCTCATCCCTAGAAAGTACATCAAACAGCCTGTGGAAAACACAGTTCCCACACCTCATATTTTTTAACTGCTCTGTCAGCTGAGAATATTGGTCTTTATCTTACACTATATTGCTGAGTAGCAGATGGACAGTGGGTATCAGTCTCTTCTCCCAGGTAACAAGAAATAGAGAAAAATGACCTCAAGTTGTGTTGGAGATACTGAGGTTGGATACTGGGAAAAATTTCTACACCAAAACCGCTGCCAAGTATTAGAACAAACTGCCCAGGAAGGTGGTGGAGTCACTGTACATAAAAGAGGTGCAGATGTGCCAGTTAGGGACATGGTTTAGTGGCAGATTTGGCAGTGCTGGGTTAATGGTTGGGCTTGAAGATCTCAGAGGTCTTTTCCAACATAAACAGTTCCATGTTTCTATGACCAAAATCACCCACAGATTAATGTTCACGCTTTAGTTAACATATTAATGTTAAATAAGCATGAACATAGCATTTCAGCTACACTTTACATATTTACTGGAGTTTGGAGGTCCTATTAATTATGATTACATCAAAACAGGAAGCAATTTTAGCTCAGTAGGTAAGATTTATCCAGCCTAAAGGAGACCAATAGCTAAGGCTGCTTGGATAAACAATACAGGAAGAAACAGATAGGTCTAGGGAAAAAACAATCTTAGATCCTTGAGACCAAACACTCCCTGGAGCTACCTCCTTTCCTGATAGAGATAACAAAGGGAGCCTAAATGAATAGATCAGACTTACACAACAAATCTTTAGATAACTGAAATTTGAAGAGATTAAGTCCTTTCATTGGAATAAAATTTAGAGAACTGTAAAAGGAGATGATAGCTCACAATAAAGGTGTAAATGATGGAAATGATTGACAAGACTTTATATATATTTTGAACAAGATGAAACAGTTAGTGTACCTCAAAGTATACAGACCTGTGGTTAATACATGCAGTCATTTTGTCATGCCTCTAGAATCATTCCTATGAAAAAATTCACCATGAGTTGAAAGATACAAGTCCTTATAGAAGTTACTGTTTTTCTTTTCCCTTGCCTCTTTCCCTTCTCCCTTTTCATTTTCCTTTTTTATTTTTAAAACTTTTTAATGTTCTATTTCTTTTTGGGGTTTTTTTGTATTTTTTTAATTTTTTCTTTCTTCTTTTTCTTCTTTTTCTTTTTTCTGCCTTTTTTCTTTTCTTTTTTTTTTCTCTTTCTAATGCATTTTTTTCTTTTACCAGCACTGAAAGGAGCACCAAATGCACATTCCTCTTAGCATTTCAATGAATTCTGTGGGGGATGAATAGCAAGCGTATACATAACCACACACATATGTATGTATAAATTTACAAGCTACAATATCCAGACATCATGAGGCTCTGCTAATAATTTTCTCAACCTTGCCCAGACTGTAGCTACATTTATGATCTGGAGATTTATTGATTTTAGTTATTTTATACCTCCCATAATAGGAAACTACCCTCTGGACCATTGACCTATTCTTGTTATAAATATACTTGAGCTTGCTCTCATCATAACACTATCCCAGGCATCTAAGGTGTTGTTATGAGGCAGTGGTGTTACAAGGAAGGTAACCATAACAGAGTTCTAAAGAAAATAATTTAACTCTTCCAAATGAGTTTTCTTTTGCACCCATTAGCTGTTGGCACAGACTTTGCTCTGCCATGTATGTCAGGGCCCAGATTGATCACAGGAGCAGAATTCTAGGTGCTTTGGTAGCACAAATAATGCATAACAAAAGTTGTAATTTATAACAACAATACAAACAGGACAGCAGCTTGCAGCAACTTGCATCTGAGAGACTTTGCTAAAGCTGCATGGCCCTAGGACCTCCAGTTTACAATGGCCTGCATAAAAAAGCAATTTGGAGCTCATCCTTTGGCCAAATTGCTCCAAAATCTGGGCTCTTAGAGGTAGCCAATGCTTGTGCTTGGTTTGGTTAATAGTGTAGCCATGGAGAGCATCAGTTCTTTCCATCTTCGAACAGCAACACCAAAAATACTTGGTGGTTTTAGTACAGATAGTACATGAAGACCACAGGTTATGCTGAATCCTGTGCTCTACTGGGTGGAATGGTGAAGTGTAAATGGCATCCTGTCCACACTCCTGACAGGGACACCTCTGTGTCTGTGAGGAGCATGGCAAGCGTGGGTGGTCAAGAATATCATGATCCCAGGAGTCACTTGGTTGTCCACATAAAATGCTGAAATTCAAGTTTTGGAGCAGTAAACAATTATAAACACCAAGTAATTTTATGACTAGCCTATGTAAGATGTGATGGTGGAAGGCTGTTATTTTCTGGCTGTGCTGAGAAACTGATTGAAGCCCCACATGATTGAAGGGGGAAATGTATCCTTCAGACCAATTGTATTTTTGTAACTGAAGCTAAAGGCCACGGCTAGGAGGGCCAGTGTGACCAGGTCAAGACCAAACACGCCTCAGAACCCAGCATGGAGCCTCTGACACAGCTGCAGCTGCTCAAGCATCAGTGCCAGTGAGCTACAAGCTACCCAAGAGAAAATAATAAGTTAGGTACTGACATTCTTGTTCTACATTGATGGTGTGGGCACTATTTGAAGTATTTCCCTGTTCTCATAACCTACATCCCAGTTTTTCACAACTTCGAGCAACAGCTTTTCAGCCCTGTTAAAAGAGCTTTCACCGCTGGTTAGCTGTTGTGATATATTCATCATGCTTACATCTTGTTGCTTCACTTTTCTAGATCTCTTCTGCTATAACACATAAAAATTAAACTTCTATGCCATCAGAATCAAAACTAGAATAACATCCAGAAGAAATGTAAATTAGTCCTGCTAAATGGGAATGCGGAACATTCTCTATTTTTCCTCATAAATTTTTCCCCTTATGTTAAACAAAATAAGAAGAAAGAAGGAATTCTTAGCAGTACAGTTTCAACATATAAATAGAAAGGATTATAAGGATGGGGAAGAAAATATGTGAATTGTTTGGGGCAATGTTTTAGAAGTGAATTGACCCAGATTCCAGTCCTGGCTCAGAATGCAAGAGTACAGTTGAGCGGTCACCATTTGTAGCAGTGTGGAAATTTGGAATTGTAAAAAATCAAATCCTTCGAGTTTGCTGAGTTTTCTGCTATCTCTTTTTTTCCATTGAGTGATATTTATATATTTTCAGAAGCAAATTTAAACCTACCCAGCCTCCTGCTGAGTACAAAGCACGGAAAGTCCACTCGTCCACCACCAGACTCAAGCCCTCCCAAGATACTGAGATGCCGCTTCCAAGATACTGATGAAAAATCTGTGTAGTCATTTAATTTATTTTAGGATGTGTTAGAATAGCAGAGGTAAAATAAATATTATCCTTGGCAGCTACACAGACTAGGGCATTATCATCACCCATGGATGGAATTATTCTCGTATTGATTCAATTTATTCATGGTTTAAAAATCTAATGAATAGGTCTAGGCTGAATAACACAGTGTAGTGCTACTTGCAGGAAAGGAAAAAAAAACCTTATGTTTTAGCAGATGAGAATATCAAGGAACTCAGAAGAGCATCAGAGCAGATTCTGTCATGTTCTTCTGAGTAAAAATCCAAGATATAAATACAATTATATATATGCGGAATTAGTGACTCCACTTCTTCCTTAAGTAAGGTTAAAAATAAGAATATATTTGAATTATATTAGCATGACATTTGAAAGACTTAGTCCAAAATGGAAGTTAAGAGAACAAGTAACTACATCGGTTCTCCCCTGAAAAATTTGCCTATACTTGGTATTATTGTTATTTCCAAATTGAGACCTTTGGAATTTCTGTAATGTTATTAAAACATATCCAAATCTTGAAAGATTGACATTTTAGATTTATTTCATCATCCTTTGGGTTTTGTTTGAAATAGCTTTTGATCGAGCCAATTAAAGTATGTTGAATGGTTAAATATATTAATAGAAGTAACTGAAATCTGACATTTTATTGTTTGCACTCTTCCAAAAATACATGAGCCAGTTTTACTTGAAAAGTGCAAAGAGGGTTTGAGAACATGCTTTAAAAGAATACCATCCATTTATGTCTGGCTGAAAACAAGCTTATACCAGACATAATCTGAAAATAAATGTTATTGTGGGGCTTATAGATTCTCATGCTTATTTGTAAGATATGCAAAAAAAAAAAAATCTGAAGAGTTTATAATTACATAAGAGACCCTTGCATAAATTTTCCCAGTGAGTTTGTGAAAAAATTTCCATAAAGCACTAAGCAGGAGGGAAAAATCTTTATTGCTAATTTAAACATGAATAGGGAATTATCACCCAATGGGTACACTGAGGGATGAAGATGCTGAGGTGTGAACATTAGGGTTACCTTAAGAGCAATGCAAGAACTGTGCCTTGGTATGATGGAACCAGGCTGGGAAGGAACCGAGCTCTTGGGGGTCACAGTGTGTGGACCTGGACATGCTGCATGGTGTCCCCCAAGAGCTGCCTGCTCTGCTCCCCCAACACAGTCCCCCAGCACTGAGCATTTCTCCATCAAATGGAGGATGAACCTTCCTGTGCCTCCTCCCACACACATTTTAACAATTTTTTGAAAATCCATGCCCATATTTAACTTTTTGGATGCAATACTGAAATACTTTGTGGCCTTGCCAAAGGCAAGATCAACAGCACCCATGGAGGAGCAACAGAGTAAAAATCAGAACACTTTTTTCCTAGCTCTTATTTAGCCTAAATTGACCATGCTACTGTGAGCCTCCTATGGGTATCTGTGGAGACCTCCATAATCCAAACCTCAGCCAGCTTTATAGTCTCTAGCTCTTGCGGCTGCAAGGAAAGACAGAACACTTTGGATGCATATGCATATGCAAAAGCTTCTTATCCCTTTCCAGTTATTATCCCTTTCCAGACCCATAATTTGTCTTAATCAAATGTTTTTGGGTAATTGACTGGAGATTGATGATTGTTTTAAACATTAATAAAATTATTTTATATTTAAGCATACACAGCCTTTGTATAGAGGAGACAAAGCATGTTGTTCACCCTAGAATCTCCTGAGTTTAGCAATTAACCTGGAGTTCAATGCCAAAACTGGGAAGAACTGAAAGAAGATAAAATTACCTTGCAGGAGATACCAACTTATCAGCTTTCCTTGCAAGACTTCCTGAGCCCATCTAAATGCATCTGAAGACAGTTACTGTTTAGCTAAAAAGTCCCAGGAAAATCAAGGGAAGTTGTACAGCTAGGGTTTGGTTTGGCATACATCCCTGCTCTCACAGAGCATCCAGTGAGGTTTGGCTCTCTCAGTTATGCTGGACCACGACCAGATCTGTACTACAGCTCAACAAAACGTGGCTCTAGTGTTATTTGGTACAAGCCACTGCAAGATAAAAGGCAGAAAATAAATAATTAACATGTTCCTAGTCCACTTTGTGCATTTCTCAAGCCAGGCTGTTGATTTACAGCTGCTCTTTCAAGCAGTTTTTCTTGCACTGGCCCATCCTTTGCTAGTATCCCTTGCAGCTGAAATGAGAATAGATGAATAAACAAGTTGTAATGCAGAACTAGGACACTAGATGGTCTCTAACTGGAGGGGCGGGGCCTAGGATAGGCCAGTGGTGATTAGTGCAATGTAATCATCTACACAAGGGCCCAGTTTCATTAAAGATGTGTTAGAGCACATATCCATGGCCATCTGTTTCTGTTTTGCCAGCTCACTTGATTGGCCATCACAAGCATTCCCATGTGTGCTGAAGCATTGTTGAGCAGAACATCTGGCAATAACCAACACCACTCTTAAAAAAACATGATAACAACAGAGGCATTAAAGCAAATATATGTACAATAATTCCATTGTTGAAACCTCTACCAAGGCAGACCTGTTGTCCAACAAAGTGAACATTGAAAATGGTCTTTTCCTAAATTTTTGTTTTGCTAGTCATGCCAACACTTCAATAGGAAGATGGTTCAGTGGAATGTCTTTTTTTTTTCCTTCAGTCGTGGCTTTTGACATTGCTCAGAAGGCAATCAAAAAAAATTAAAGCATTTACAAGGGAATAAAAAGCATTAAAGCAAGTCTGAACTTTTGAATAATTTTCCTGTATAAAATAGAAAAGAACATATTCATGCCATATGTTGCCAGAACATAGAAAAACTGCATTCTAGAAATGGAATTGAAAAATCAAAACATCTGAATCTTTATCTTGGCAAAATAAAAAATAAGTGTTAAGGGAACCTAATGATCTTTTGGGAGTGAGAAAAGTTGCTCTCACTGAAAATTAATGGAATCCTTCCAACTTGACATTGATATAACTCCAAGCAGAATTTGACCAAAATTTAGTCAGCAAGTAAACAAATGAATCTATTTACAGCTGCTTTTTGTCATAGATATAAACTTAGTGAATAAGTCACTGATTTTCTGGTTAATGTTTTGAGGATAATTTTTAATGAATGATGAGGCATGTCACGTTGAAAAAGGTACACAGCTTGGAAAAAGCAGGATCTCCTCAGTCCTCCTATGTTTCTTGATTCCTGTGTCACTTTATTTTCTTTTTCTCCACATAGTTTAAGCCATTCCAGAACAGCCAAGCAGCTACAAGAAGACAGATGAAAAGATGGACAAGAGATATGTCTGTCCTTAAAAACTGAGCTATGTTTAACATCCTTAAGCAAACACAGCTGACATGCTCACAGTTTGTTTATGCATTTCAGCATTCGCCACAGAAACTAAACTAATGTTCATTGATCTCACTTCTTACATTGTAGTATGTAACAAAAAGCTAAAATTCAAGATATGTGTGCACAATCCTGACATCTCCAAGCCACAGCAGAGGGGCAAAGTAAATATTGCCCAAAAAAATCTTTTTCTTTTTCCTTTTTTTTTTTTTTTTTTCTGTGAGGCCACCATAGTATCTTTCAACAAGTTACTTAGAAGTGTAAATCCTGAGGCTGCAGGGCTAAGGACTTGCCTCTTTATGCTGACCAGCTTCATTGGACTATGATGTTTTACCCAAAATTTCTGTTATACAGGACTCAAGGAGAAAGGAAGTTTCTGCTTTTACATATTGTTAAAATATGGAAATGCAAGGTTTCCGCACTCTTTCTTCTGAAGAGTACAAGAAGAGCTTGAGCCCTGTCTGTTCCTTCCCTCAATGCTCGAGGATGGTCCATTTAATTTGCAAATAGTGACATCGTTTTGGATGCTGCTACCTGGTGGCAGCCAGCCATGAGCAAGGCTTAGGGGAAGGAGAAGGGACAAGAACCATATACTTTTGCTTATTAAGTCATAGTGATGGAAGAGAGGGAACAGAGTTCCCTTCTAATGACTGTCAGAGACTGTTATCTTAATCATACACATACACTGTTGCTGGTCCTCTCCACTATTAAAAAAATCCTTTCATTTCACACCAGGTTAGTGGAGAGACCAGATTTTGCACAGGTGCCGGGCTAAGTTACTTTCTCTTCTCAGATATGCTGGCTGAGTTTTTTTGAGGATATGTCCAAGCAGTTCTGTGTATCCCTGCCAGATCTCTGCTGGTAAAAACTAGCTCACATCTCCACTGCCACTCCAGGAGGACCTCAGCATGAGCCATTGTCTCTTCTGTGTTGTGGTTGATTTTTGCAGAAGATGATTTTGTTTGTTCCGCAGTAAAGCCCCAGAGCAAGCCACAGGTTGTGCAGCGACCCTGGAACTAAAAGAGAGCAGAAACAAAGCTGATGGAGCTGTCACATCCACTTTGAACTATCCCAGCTGCTTGGACCTGGCCCTGTTACTGCTTTACAACCCGTGGCAGAAGGATTAGGCAGAGTTGCTTTTACTGGCAAGAGTGAGATAAGGCTGAGAAAGAACATTACCGATGCACGATGAAAAATGAAGATGGATGGTCACATTAAAAACACAGTGGTCACAACATCTTAATAACCTCAGAGAATGTGATCACATTTCCCCTATAACCACCTCTGCTGCCTGAGCATACGTACTACTCATTTTTTCCCCTGGTGCTTGAAGGTCCAAGTAGCTGGGACCAATATCCAGCCTTTGCTGAGAACTGCGGTACCTGTGTCAGCTCAGCTGATTACAGGTTGGATCCACCACTTGAGCAGCCAGGAATATTTGCTTTAGAAACATTAATTTGCTACTGAAGTAAATGGTTTGCCATGGTATTTTTTTCCGAATCAAACTCACATCAGCTGGAAATTCCAGGCTCTCTGACCTGTTGTTCTGACTGGAGTGTCCCTCCAACTCTTCTGGAAAGGCACAAGCAGAGGTAAACAGACATCCTTCTTCTCCCCCATTGGATCTTCTGCACGGCTGAGGTTCCCATATGATTTCTAGTATTGAGTTCCCACATCTTTTTTTGCACTGAGTTTTGGATCCAGGCCTCTAGTCTTCCTGCAGCTGTAAAAACAGCAGCAACTTACTGGTAAATTTTGTCAGAAGGATTATAAAATTCATTGATAAATGTCCCTGTATAGTGTATCAAAAGTATAACTGAATGGGAAAAAATATTTTTACTCCAAAAAGAGTTTTTAAAAAATGTACTGTACATTGCACCCCTATTCATTCTTCTTTGTCGCCCAAGGAACCAATTTTGGTTATATTCATATCTCTTTTGTCACTGATTTGTTGGACCAGGTCTGGTGGTGGCTGATGGATCTGTTTTTATGACAGTGCCAAGTCCAGAGGTGTGAGGTGGGAGTTCTGGCACTGTGGTCTAACAAAGAGGGGGGAAATACTTTCAAAAGGTGAATGTAGAAGTTTGAGAGCGTAATAAGTTTGAGAGATGCAATGGGAAAACTTTTTTACTTCTCCCTAAGTAACTTATATTTATCATGGTCCTTGGGATGATAAACAGCCCTAGCCAAACGATTGTATCCTTTCTCCTTTGTGATTAAGGTGTTGGTGTTTTGCTGTATTCGTGACCAGCAGCAGTTGATTTAAAAAAAAAAATTAAATTGAAAGAAAAAAACTCAAAATTACTTATTCTTTAATACATGGAATCTTTCTGTGCCTGCCACTGAAGTGGGAAGAAGAGATCGAGAGTATTTCTCTGTGTGGAGGAAGAACAGTAGCTTTCTCAGTATGTTGCCAGAGTAGAACCTAGAGAAACTCCTATGTTCAACAGCACATTCAAGAAATGATAGTTTTTTGCTTATCCATTTTTAGAATTTTTTTTTTAAATGGTCAGATATGGCTTAAATTTGATACCATTGACTTCAAAAAGAACAGAAATAATCCACTAGTGAGTTCTGCAAGCTTCACTCTTAATTGTCATCAAGAAGGGAAAGTGCAGCCCTAGGACAGCAATGAGTCATGTACAGAAATTAAATGAAGGATATCTCGAGTCCTAACTGTTAGTTTAGAAAGCCCTTGGATGCAGTGGTGAGTAAGAGGCATTACAGCAGCAGGGCCTGGTACCATGCATACAATAAAGATGCCAACAAATTCTCAGGGTAAATTTGGAATAACTAAGAATTCTTAGTTGGGAAAGAGATACCAAGGACTCAGGAGCAGCTCGCATTACACAGAATGGAAATACGTAGTTTTGGAAGTAGGCTGCTGATTTTCTATTGCAGACAGCTAAATAAAACAGTGGAAAAAGAAACAGCAGTGGCCAGTCTATAACTCTTGAATTTTTTCCTCAGCTGACTCTGCTCCGCATGAATGGCAGCAGCAATGTTTTGGTGGGTAACTGGGATGTCCTGGGACGGGAAGAAGGGACCTATCAGAGGTTACAGCAGCTGGTGGTCACCAGGTCTCCTAGGATCCCAGTTGCTTTCTTCCCAGTGGAACAGCTGGACACATGCAGAGTATCAGCCCTCTTTCAGTGTTTTCTCTCCCCTTGACTTTTAGAGTTATGTGGTACATACACTGGACTTCTCAACTAGGTGAGGAGCTTTATATACTCAGCGGAGCATCAGGATGGTTGGAGACCTCTGTTTGTCATAAGTCCACTCCCCCCATGGGAGCAGCAGACACAGTAACACCCAGCTGGTCCCCCACTCACTGTATGAAAGACAACACCTCCTGCTCTACTCACAGTCCGCTGATTCAGATGTCTCCTTGGGGAAAATGGTTATGGCAATACAGGATTTCCACACAGGAAGGGAAGGCTAGTGGACAGGCTGGCAGACTTAACCCCTGCAGGTACATACTGTTCACTCCTTGGGAGAGAGGTCTCCTACAGTAGGATACTTCAGCTTTGTCTTCAACAGCGGGACAGATGGAGAATCCTGAGGAAGTGCTTAAAAGAAGCCAAGTACAGATCTTTCCCTATTCCATCCCACACATTAGATAATTTGAACATTATATACTGCCTCCCACCTCTGGTTTCCTCTTAAACAAGCATGATCCAGATGAATAAAGCTTGGAACAGGTATTTGGATCAATATAGATTGCAGAGTGAAGTCTATTGTCTCATTTCTTTGATACATTATCATGAGTTGTACACCTATAATGATCCTCAGATGATTTAATGAATCATGCAGTTGGTGTCAGTAAACTTACCAAGTGACAACCATGAGAATTTAGAAAGAAAATAATCAAAATCTTCTTCAGAAAAGTATTCTTCTAGGGCTGTATTAAATTATGTTTGTGAATTGTCACTGAATACAATGAATTGTCATTGATATCGATGGGGCTTTTGATGGGATGAAGAGACAAACACTACAGATTGTGCAAGCTGATCCAATACATCACAAAACACAATTTGGTCTGGTCCTCAGTTGTACTAGCTATGACTGAGGACACTATGGGATGTCCCCTGTCTCAGCTGCTTCCCAAGTGTTCCCTGCAGGTCTGGAGAGTCACGCTACTTGCTACTGCCAGTGTTTCTATGTAGGAGATGCATCAGAAACTGAGATTCCATTACAAGCCATCTATCCATGAGCCCTTTGGACTGAATTGTTATTACTGTACCCTTCCTACTTCACTTATGAAGCCCTAAAATATGCCCTTCCAGGAGGCATATTCCCATCCCATCCAGCAAGCCATTGCCAATCTCGACACCTACCCCCATGTACAATGGATGTTTTTTACAAATGTTGTCCAACTTATCTTTTGATAGCTACAGCCCTGCTTTGTGTACTGCAAATGCTTAAGTAAATATATTAACCTTGGATCTGTAACTTCACAGAGCCTCATTATAGTGTGTATGCTTCACTGAAACCTTAGCCTGTAGTACTTAACATCTGTGATTCAGGGTGTCAAAGTGTTAATCGGCTGGCGTGATCAAGATTAAACAAGTAGATTATTTTGATATTCTCCAGTAATATATTAAAAGTGAAATCTGATCCGCTGGCCCTTGAGGTTCAAATCTCAGCACATGCAATTATACAAGGAGTTCCCTGCAAAAGTGATCTGGAGAACTGAAAAAAGCAAGTTCTACCCAGATGTGGTCTTAGCAGTGGACCATAATACATGACATCAATGAGTTAAACTAAGGAAACTAGTGAAGGCAAACATGTTAGTTTTAAGTTTCAGATGAGGTTTTTGCTTATGCCCACCTCAGGAAATGAATATTGCATTCATAAATTGTTTTTCTTATCCAGGAGATGAACCTTAACATTTTCATTCAGCCCCAGAGTATTAGATTTCTTTAACACTTTGCCACATTAAAAGATGTTTTCCATCTGAATCTGATGATGCAATATCTGAAGAAAAAGTTGGCTGAGTGGCATTCCATAACAAGCAATAAAAGTTTATGATGCACAGACTAAGATAATTGGCACAAAATGAATTGAATGCTTCCTCATGGATAATATTTGATAAGATATAGCATGTGTAGCTATCATAACATTTCAATCAACCCACGACTGCTACTTTAAACTGTATTTATTTTATTGTCTCTATAATGGATTTTACAGTGCCAAAAATTGGTCTGACTTCACTGGAAAGATGAAAAATCAGTGTGTTGTTTTCCCTGGTGAAATTATTTCCCACTGAAATCCCTCCCTCTTCTTTTCTTCTCATTTACTTCAACCCACCTCCTTGCCATAAGCTGTTGACATATGATTTGTTGAAAGTCGAAGCTAGTGGACACCAGCATTTTATTTTTTCCCTCCATTCTGGCATTATATTTGCATAGGGGCTTTTACAAGGTTAATTAAACTATAATGGGGAAATCATTCATGGACAATGTGCTTTCCCAGTTTCCAGATTTTATAAACCTCACACCTGTTTTTCTTAGGTTTTTGTGCTACGTCAGCCTATAAATCCTCCTGTATTTCCCAGTGTAGTTTCTTATGAAATAAAACTTTTTCCCTCCATTTGCTCAACTGTTTTCAATACTTGCAGTCAAGCCTGAAGTTGTCAATCAAGGAACAGCTTATCAGTCTGAGCTTTTCCTTTTCAAGCTTATACTCAGTGACTTTTGAGACCTGTCAACACCCAGTTGATTTTAGCCTTAACAATAAAGTCACACTCTATCTCCCACCTAGTAGCTTTAGATTAAATTCTGATGTCATATACGTCATATTTACATAGTTAAAACTCATAACAAAGCAACCCACAGGCAATAGGATGTAATAACCATGCAACAGAGCCATTTCCTGTCCCCTTTTTTCTCTCACACTATGTTTCGTGTAGTTTATTGGATGTGAATGTTTTGAAAATGAAAATCGTCTGGGAGAAAACTGCTAGCCAGGCGTGAGGTTTAGAAGAATTCAACTAAAAGAATATATAGAGTTGTAAATGCATGGCCACCTCTGGTATTGTAAAATAGAAACTCTTTCAATATTCCTTTCATTTCCACGAGAAGAATAGATGGGAGGCCACAATTATGTGCTCCAGCAGTCGATTTTTAATATCTTTAATTCTGCTCATATTAAAGGAAAACAATTAACTTGGAGTCAGAAAGCCTTAAACACCAAAAGTTTTACAGTTTTCATTTTAAAGCACAAAGGACCTACTTCAAATACAATGCAACGGGAACTTTAACCACGGGCTATGTTTAAAAGACAAATCCACCATGGTACTTTAAACAATCAATTAAGGCAAGTTTAACAATTTTTTTCAGCCTCGCAAAACAGCCTTATTAAAAGTAAGAAAATAAAAGCCATTATGTGCTTCTTTCTTTCTCTCTCCCCTCTCTCTCTCTCTCACGCATGCACAGAGTATTCTTTAACCATTATTCTTTAAGTCATATCTAGAGATTTTTTCTTATCTAAACCTAAAGAGCAAGCTTTAAACCTATGTGAACTTTATGTAGAGCAATGCAGTACTTTCTGCAAACTGTTTTTCCAAACCGAACAATTGAAATGGTGTCATTAATTTGATTATTGATAACACTCTGTTTGAAAGCAAAATATCCCTTCAAACTGTTTATTCAGAGAGGTTTGATTTTCCCTATATTCATTTATTTTAGAATTTGAATTGAATGCCCAAATAAGAGACTACAAAGAGTGAAGGAAAAAAGCATCAGTCTCTACCAGAAGGCCAGAGAGTCTTCCCTTCTGATAGGAAGACCCTGTGACTCTTCCCTTATACCCTTGCTGTGCCCTTCTCCATGATGTTCCAGCATGGAAATGAATGGTCTCTTAACAATGAAGAGGGCCACTCCAGGGGATCCAATTGCTAAAAGCTTACACGTAGGCTGGACTCAAATGCACATGTCTGTTTGCATCGTGCAGGGCTTGCATCACAGGCTGTGTGCAGTGGGCTTGCCCAGATGTATGGCCAGCATCCAGATCCTACAAACCTCGCTGCTTCTGTTTTCTTTGCTGCCGTGACTTCTACTATTGTCCCAGCAGCTTTCTTTGCTACAAGGCCCTGGCTAGCAGAGGTTAAATTAAACTGGTTTTGGGGCCAGAAAGCTCTCCATGGACTTGGTAGAACAGTTTTATTTGTGTTGAGTTCCCCAGTTCTTGCTCAGTAAATAATGGTCCATTTCAAAATGAATCATGTGTCAAAGCCCTGGCTTTCTAGCTAGTTCTGAGTGCTTTATTCCTCAGCAATTGGCAGCCTGAATTCCTCAGGAGGGACAGTTTGTTACACAGTAGGCCCCACAGAAAGAAGAGGGTGACTCTACCTTAGACATCAAATGTGAGCTGTTTGTGTTGAGAACTGCAGAAAATGGGGATGCTGGGGGTGTAATTAGGAGTGATATTTGTGAGACACCCTTCGGCATGATTGGAGGACTTCTGCTGAAGTATTGAGTCTGGTCTTGGATGCAGCACTTCAAAATTATTTGAAGGGAGGGATTCAGAGAAAGACAATAAGAATAAGCAGAGATTGAAAAACAAGGGGAGAGAAGAAACTTCATAATGCTTAGCAAAAAAAAAGAAAACTGAGATGAGAAATGGTAATAGGCTTTGAAGGCTTTGAGGGACAGCTGCCAAAAGAGAAAAACCTATTCTTGCTTTTTTCACCTCTGTTTAGATGTGACAAGAAGTAACATACTTAAATTGGAGCAGAGAAGAATGAGGCCAGGCATTAGGAAAACCCATAAGGATTTTCAAACACTGAAAGATGTTTCTGAAGGAGGCTGTGCAATTTCTAGTACTGGCAGCATTTGTAAAAAGAAATGCATCTGTCAGATACAGTTTCAATACAGAAGATCCTGCCTTGAGTCAAGAAGATGGATAATGTCCTCCCACAGCTTCTCACACCTCTGCTATGCCTAAGTCTATGCTTGGCCTTTGTCTCTCCTCCTGGCTAACTCCCTATCAACACCTGTTCCTCCTCCTAAGTCATCCTGCTCAGCCCTGCCGACCCTCAGAAGGTGAAGTTAATTGTCAGCAGGCAGTAGCACTCTTTGGAAAAAGCTACCTCTATTCCCCCAGCTCCTTCTGGTGTTTCCTGACAGGAGCTTACAACGGCAGGGAGTGGAATGACCAACAGCAGTAGCAAAGAAGGAAACTCACCCAAGGTCAATCTACTGGTCAGCAGCTCTGCAGTTATCTTGGGCCTCCTGTGCCCATAGACTTGTGAATCCAGTGGATCATGTTATATCTGTCAGTCAACTGGCCTTCAGTGCCAGGGCTTGGCTATCTCTACAGAAGGAAAAAATATATGGGTATAGTTAACATGTGTAACTCTAATGCATAACACATGTAGCCATGTATGTAGCCAGAAGGTGTTCATTGTGCTTGCTGGAGTGATGATTGCCTCAGCTTGCACCACATTTTTTTGTGCCACTGCTGCATTTCCTCCATCAATTGCCTGTTTGGCCACAGAGCATGAGTGCTTCTTTCTTCCCACATATGAAACAACTGGTCTCATGCCAGCATCAAACCCACTGTGGACCTCCCTGTACCACAGGAGACTTCAGGATGTCACGCAGCCAGTCTGACATTCAGACTTGAGAGCTCTTGCTGAGCTTTTGCACAGTGCGCTGAAATCAGCAAGAACAACAGATGTTCAGCAACTTTGGAAAGCAAGCCAAGAGCATTTTCTGAGGTTGGTCTGATGGCAGAAGGATCCTATTCTGCATATGTGATTTAAAGCCTAAGTTGTAGACTTCTTGGTCATCAAATGGACATGCCATGTACACTGAAATTGCAATCTAAGTTTCCTGACTGCTTTATTTCATAAGCAAGGAGGTTGACATCAAGACTTCAGAGAAAATATGAAGCCTACATAATGAAAGACTTGACTGAGTTGACATAGTCTGCTTAGGCCTGAAGCAGGCAAATTTTTATGGGAGATGAGGTTTTTCTTTCATCAAAATTATGTGTTCCCATAGAAATAAATGAGCTGTTGCTCTTTAGAGAAGCATGAGGCCATTGAGCAGCCTCTGTCTCCAGACTTGTCATGGGCTGACATTAATGAAGATGGGGTGCAGGACCTGGTGCCTTTCACAATACTGTGGTTCCCATCTTCAGACCTTGTACCAATCCTGCTGTATGTCAGCCACAGCATGTTGGGGGGCAACCTTGGCTCTGGGGTGGATGTTGTTGGCTACCTGTGGTAAGCTACCCACAGGACCCCAAATCCTTAAGGACCCTTAAGCAGGAGAGCTTTTCAGCTAACCTGAAGTAGCATATGCACATACATGAGAAACAGCTACTTGCCTTCTTGGTTTTTGAGCTTTGGAGCCGGCAAAATAGCTGAGCTCATGTTAATACCTTGAGTATTTCAGTCCATAATGGCAATCAGCCTTCTCAGCTTTGCACACAGAATGATGCTGAGGAATTAAGTCCCTGTTACCCTCTCAGCTACCAGTGACCTGGGTGTGCAAGGGCTTGCCTCCAGCAGGGTTAGGACACTGGCCATATCTCTGCAGCCTTTACCCTCAGCTCTCAAAAGCCTTCCATACTGCCTTCTCTTCTTACTAACAAAGCTTTGTCACAAAATTTCAGAGAAAGTATATGTTTCTTCTCTACTTCCTTGCCTTCTTGTTTATTTAATCAGAACATTTTCTCATCTCATCTACCAAGATTTTCATTTGTCTATAACAGAGGTGCTTTCTTTCATCATATGAATCATTTGTACTGTGGCTGAGAAAACAGTGGTATTAACCACTACTGTTCTTGAAATATAAAAGGTAGGGGTTGATGAAAAGAATAATAAAACCTTACAGCTTTATGTCTCAAGGAGTCATGAATTGGGAGATCCATGCTTGCAGGAAATAGTAGGAAAAGGATGGTAGAGGTGACTTGCTTAGGAAACAGGTCTCTACATTTTCTTCCATCATACATTAGGCTTTCTGATTCCTCGGAGAATGAGGTGTAGTGTGCACAGTATGGAAAGAAGACATTGCACATGAGAATTTTATGATGATTACAAGGGCAGAAACCAGAGTGCAGTGTGAGTTTCCTTCAGATAATCTACCAGGCAGTCTAGTAAGGAAGAAATACAGGGTAAATAAACTGAGTTAAAAGAGAAGAGTAACTGAAACAGTTGGAAGAACAAAGCAGATTCACATTCAGCATGCCCAGTTTGTCTATATCAGATGTGCAAGTGATAAAATGATCAGGATAACAGAATAGACTCAGATATGGCAAACTGTTACACAAGTTAACTCTGTGTATCACATTATTGAGTATTTATGAAAATAAATGTGAAACAATGGTAAAATTCAGTTGTTAAAAATGGCCTGTCAATTGCTTCTACCATTGTTTTCATTGCATCTCATGAAACAAAGGACATTTGGAGTCCAGGCCTCTGCTTCATTTTCATTTTGTCCCAAGCTTGTGCTATGTTTTTTGTAAATTTGTCAAGATGAAAGAAAATAGTAGTTGGTTCCACAGCCAGTATCTTCCAGCACACTCTACAAGGACACTGGAGTGAACTCTCACTTCTCAGAAGAGCATTGCTTTCTCTGTTGTGGGCCTAAGGGCATTCTCCCGTCTTCAGTTATGTCAGACAAGTCCTGAGGTTTTTTCAGCTAGGAGCTAGACCTACAGACATGCTATAAAACAGCAGAGCAAATGGCTGCAAGCCAGAATTGAGGCTAAAGCTCTATGTCTCTACCGAAGCCAGTCAGATCTAAAGACCTCACTTGGTATCATCAGCATTTATCACGGATCTAGAATTCACACATAAGGATATATGAGATTAGTATGTTTTTTCTCTACACTTTGGGTAGAAGATATGAGTGATTACAATGAGGTAATGACTGGCCAACGCTGATTTTCCAGTGACCTGTAAGGATGCTTGCTCTTGATCTCAATTCAGCACTCCTGCTGCTATGTTTTCTTACCCTTTTTTAACGTACGGTCTTGGACTGGCTCCCACACATCCACACTTAATTCTCTTAGGCTACATGTAGAAAATTCTGTATCCTTTCTGCAAGAGTCCTTTTTTTTCTAAATTACATTCTACTCTTCAATGTGTTTTACTCCCTTTTTTGTTCACTTCCTTTCTCCCCTTGATAATTTAGCTTTCTCTACAGAACACACACGTCTCAACAGACACATTCAGCCTTCATTCCCACCTTGGGCTTTCTGCGCTTGTTATGCTCTTCCACCCCTTGCCTTTGTCTGGGAGGCTCCTCTCTCCTTCACCATGCCTGTTCAGGGCCACAAAAGTCAAACTCTGACCGGTGTCAGATCCTCCATACCTGCTCTTTCACTGTCTCACATCCCATCCCTCCTACTTTCCAGAGCAAAGGATAAAAAACAAAGTCACAAATCATGTTCTTGACTTGGGTTTTTCCCTCTTTGATCCTGGCACTTTCCAATCTCCCATCTCCTCCATATGTCATTTCAGAAGTCAAAAAAATTATGCAGTGTATAATCATAGAATCATAGAATGGTTGTTGAGAGGGGACCTTAAAATCACCTAGTCCAAACCACCATGTAATTGGCAGGGACACCCTCCACCTAGACCATGTTCTTAAAATGTACCTTTTCCTTGCTTCCTGCTTTTGACAGCTTCCTCGCTCTCAGAATTTAAATTGCCAGGACTCTCTCTTAATGTCTGAATATAATTCTTCTTGGTTCCCCTCTTGGCTTCAAAAGTTTTGGGTGTGCTTCTGCCCTTTGCCTATGCAATTTATCTTACAACTTAAGATACAACCAAGATGAATGAAGACCTGGGCAACTGTGGTCAAGTGAGAAAACTGATAATTTGAGGAAAATAATGCCACAGACTTTTAGAAACCTTTGAGGAAAAAAGTTTCTTTGCTTTTTTACATATCTCTTCCTTCCAAAGACAGCTGCAAAAGACAGCTGCAAAGACAGTGGGGTTTTTTTGTTTGTTTCCCTGGCTCAAATTGTCGATTTATACAGCAACCTGAAAAAAGTTCATCTTGGCTCTAGATACATTCTGTTGTCACCTGCTGTTATCTCCAGAGATAAACCAGTAACACATGCACAGCTCTGAACATAAATCAGAGCACGCCCAACAGTCCCCAAATCAGTTCTCCCCCATCTTGGGGTCTCACTGGCATCCCCAGCACAGGCAATGCATGGGTTTAAACAAAACCAGGAGGGCTGGAGCCGGCCTGGATATTTCAAGTACCTGTTCATATTGCCTTGTCCAAGCTCATTGTCCTTCATAATTGCCATCATATGTTTCTACGTGCAATGTGACTGAAGGATAGCTTTATATCCATTCTGCTATTTGCCTATGCTGCATCACAGTATGTACGGCAGAAGTCCCTCACAGCTGCACAAAAGTGGAACCAAAGTGTTCAAAAACAAGCACAATCAGTAGCTTGGATGAATTTTCATGAGCAATTATATTTTAGTTGTGTGTTTCGTGAAGGAAAGTAGTTAAAATGAGCTTTCTATTTCTGCTTATATTAACTATAGAATTTTCCCTGTTGCAATTGTGTATCTTCATTTAACTGTTGTTCAGTTAAAGCAAAAGTCTATTTTAATACATTTTAAATAAATTCTTTTTTTTTTTCTCAAATGTAACAATAATACTACCTGTAATAACATGGCAGAAAAAATACATTATTTAATTCTTAAAAAGCATGTAATGAAATTCAAGCTATTTACATAATTTGTCTCAAATTGTTTCTCACTTTAATGACAATGCTACTTTTTTTTTTTTTTCCACGTATTTGTTAGTTTTAACACTCTCTAATCTCAAAATTGCCACGAGGAAACTTCCACAATTCTTATACTCAAGGGAAGTTGATGTTACTTCACCAGAGACTCTTCTATTTGGAAGTTAAAATGAAACAATTCTGAATGGATAGCAGGATGAAGTTATAAAATCAAAGATACTGTTGTAAGCTTCACAGCACTGCTATAAATCAGAATTTTTCAATCTCTAAGTCACATGATCACCATGGTTCCCTACTTCCTCAACAAATTAAGAATATCCATCAAACAACAAATCTTTCCATTGATAGGGAATATTGTATCCAGGCTCAGTAAATACATATCCAGAGATAGAAATGCAGTTGTAACAAGAAGATTCTGAACATAAATAGAAAAGTATCAGACATTTTTCTCGTCATTTTACTCAACATTACCCAGAGAAAACAAAAATACTGCCAGAAATCAAAGGACTTGAACTTGGCATGACTTGGAAAAGAGCAGTTTGTCCAGCAGGCAGACTGGGGACTTTGGTAGCCATTGAAATATCTATAATGCCTTCTACCTTGTGCATGGCTAATTATTGCTACAGTGCTACGTTAGACAGAGATTTTAATGGTTAAACAGCTCTGGAGGGCTAGGCAAACATGTCTATGCAGATGTCCATCTGTCTGTCTTCGTCAGCTCCTTCTAGATTTCGATAGAACTGTGTTTTCTTTCTGCATCAAACCATCAAAGGAGGCTAAACACGGTCAGGGAATACATTAGAAACCTCAAACCATGGTCCAACCTGCTAAATATTTATTGAATTTGGAAAAATGTGAGACAAATTTAGACTGAACATGGGCTGCTTTATTGTGTTTGGCAAAACGTTGTTTTGTATGATTATGACTCTCAAACCAGACAAAGCTAAGTGGTTTAATTTGAATGAAACTAAAGCTTAAATCAAAGCTAGAGAGAAATTACTGGAACAAAAGTTGTTGGATTTTTTTTTTTTTTTGTTCTTTTTTCTTTTCTTCACAGGAACAAAAGTTGTTTTGGTTTGGTTCTTTTTTCATCTTGAGCCAAACTCTATAAAATATTTTATCTGTGCCTTTTGTCTGTCTGCACATATGAAAAGGGAAAATCATGCTGATTTTTAATACAAGGTTTTTCCTGATCATTATTTGCCTATTTTCACCAGAATGTAAGAAGTCCTACAATTTTGTCAAGGTTGATTTCTTCACAGCAAACAGATTCTTCCAGATCAGAGAACTGTTTTTGCCTAAAATATGCAGCCATTCAACCAAAAAGACAGAGGGAAACTCTTATGCTTTTATTGAAGAGGTTAAACCAAATTACCATTCCAAATGTTAAATTACAGGGAATAGGCACGTGAAAGCAACAATAAAACAGCAACAGAAAGATTTTTAAAAGAGTTTAATTCTGCTATTATGGGATTCACATCCATTGCAAAATTTATTGCACTTCCTTTTTTCATCATCATTACTGTTATTACTTAGAATCATCAAGTGGAATGTTGTTTTCCAGACAAAGGTTTTGTAGAATGTAACTTGCAAGCAGTTCTATTTTCATTTCATTAATGTTTTTGCATAGACTTAATTTTCTCCTAATATAAAAAATTTGAAATTTATATATATTCATAACTTGAAGCTAATGCAGGTACATAGCCAACTACTCACAAAAACAGACATGAAACAGCAAAATATGAAGAACTTGGAGAGGTAGCAGTACATTTTTTCCTCATATATTTGCACAAAATAATTTCCCTTCAGGTTTGAATCATAAAATTCACCAAAACAAACATAATTTTGCAAATTGCAGATGTCCTCCTTGACAGAAGACAGCATTTAATTTAATTTAATTTAACTTAATTTAATTTATAATGCAGTTAATGCTGAAGTAAATATAGGTGTACTTCAATCTGTCTTAAGAGACAATTAAAATGTATTTAATATTTTTGTCACTGGAGGCTAAAGAAGAATATTTTGGTATCACCATGGCCAAGTAAAGCAGAATATGATGTAGTTATGAATTCATTTTCATGACTGGATGTACAAGCAGGGCCTTTTGGGTGTCATTCAAAAAAATCCAGTGACTATGTTTGTGTTTAAAATCAATAGGGTTTTTATATAGATATTAATATTATGTAGAAATGCAATGCATTATGTTAAGGAAAGAGATGGTGAGAAAAATGTACCTCAGAGCTCCATCCTGGCCTTGCTCCTCCCTCTAATCCCATTATCAGAGTATGCCCTCCGTGGAGTTGGATGCTCGTGCCCAAACCTTCCTGCATTCCCCTGCAGGGCTGATGGGGACACTGGCAAGGCACACTGCTGGGACAGGGGACAGTGCCAACAAATCCAAGGCATGGCACGGCAGCACGGCCACGTGTAGGCCAGCGCAAAGAAAAACCCTGCAAGGTTTCAGTGCAACAGATGCAACAACCACATCTGCTCTGCAGGCAGCTGCTGGCCAACACCCAGCACAGCCAGGGTCTGCCCTCGGCTGCTCGGTGCCCTGAGTGATGTCCTGCTGCTCCGGGAGCGACGCTCCACAGCCTCGCCGTCCGCACATTAAGTGTCTGCAGGATAACAGCAGAAAAGTAAAGCAGGGCGATTTTATCCTCCACCACAAGTATATCTAAAATAACACCCGCTCCCACCGTGGCGGGAGAGGAAGGCTAGCTGTAATTAAGTTGCTGAAGTATAGCACTTTCATTCATTAAAAACAATTCTTTGATTTAGCGCTTAACACAAAAAGCCCACAGACCACAGGAAATCTCTGGGCTAATTCTCCTGCCCTTTCACCTCTCACACATTCAAGCTTTCTGCTTTCTTCCTCCTGTCCATCTGCTTTAATCATTAGCAACAGCCTTGTGCAACACCTCTAACAAGAAAAGTCAGCTGTCACCAGAGCATATTTAAACTCTGACTGTAAGTTTCCACTAAATCAGCTCTATGCCCACAGGCCTCATTAGGCACAGAGAAGGGCAGTAGTTGCAGGTCTCAAAAAGCTCCAGGGGCAACCAGCCTTTCCCAGGCAAAATTGTGGTCCATGGAGTCTGCAGACCAGGTTTATCCTTTCCTGAGTCTCCCAAAAGCTTTGAAGTGGAAACGCCATTGCTGCCAAAAATAGTCCCTGCGTGACCGGTGTGCTGGGGTGGGCCTGAGGATGGCAGATTGCACTGCAGGCATTTGACTGCCCAAATATACCATCACTGGGAGGGAAAAACAAGCACAGCCCTTGACAGTGGTCTAATAGGGTAAGTACAGAGAGGACTGCAGCACAAGACCTGGAGAGGGTTTGGTTTTACTTGAGAAATGAGCACTCCTTTCATAACATGCTTGCTCTTCACAGTATGACAACGGTAGTAATAGAATGAAGGCAATGACAGGGGAAGCTCTTGATGTTCAACAGAAGACACTGATGGGCAAAAAGATTTGGAAAAGTCACAATGCTTGTCCTTGGAAACAGCACTAGCATTCATAATAGAGCACATAATGTGAAGATGCAGTCCTGCATTGTGAAAACATTTACACACTTAGATTAGCTCTGCTGGAGAACAACAGATAAAATTAAGAAACGTCATGGAAACTAACTGAGTTAACCCTAAAAAACAATCTGGCAATCAGGCAAGACATCAGGAAATCAGGCAAGTTGAAGAGATACCAGGGCACTTTAGTTTCCATTGTCTTAAAAGAACTTCTGTATTTTTTTGCCTGTAATCCTAAGTGTACACATATTATCTTCTTCGCACAAATCCTAGAGTATTAAGTCAGCCATGGGGTAGGCCTAGAGAAAATATATCAATGGAAAAAAAATCAAGTAAAAATCTCAGGTATTGGTCTTGAATATTAATTTTAAGTGTATATGTAAGTATACAGCTTTGGACCAGGTTCTAAAATGTTGGGAATCTATGTACCAAAATTAGAGAAAATCCCAAGACAGACAACCCAGACAACCACACATAAAATCATCAGAATAGTGTGGGTTGCAAGAGACCTTTAAAGGTGACCTAGCACGACTCCCTTGCAAGGGTAGGGACATCATCAACTAGACCATGTTGCTCCAAGCCCGGTCCAATCTGATATTGAATGTTCCTAGGGATGAGGCATCCACTGTTTTACCATCTTCATGGTAAAAAATTTCTTCCTTACATATAGTCTAAATCTAGCCCCTTTTCTTTGAAACCTTATTTCTTGTCCTATCAGTAAAGACACTACCAAAACAGGTTTTTCACAGCTCTTTTATAAGCACTCTTTAAGTATTGAAATGCCACAATAAGGTCTCTCCAGAACCTTCTCTTCTCCAGGTTGAACAATCCCAGCTCTCCCAGCCTTCCCACACTTGAAGGGTGCCCTAGCTCTCTGTTCATTGTCCTGGCCTCCTCTGGACCCTCCCCAGCAGATCTATGACTTGTCTGGGTTGAGGACTCCAGAGATGGATGCAGCACTCCACAATCTCTTCCCTTGACCTGTTGACCACTCCCCTTGTCATGCAGCCCAGGATACAGTTGGCTTTCTGGGCTGCAAGCACCCGTTTATGTCCATTTTTTTCATCCACCAGCACCCCCAAGTACTTCTTGGCAGGGCTGGTCTCAATCTCTTCATCCTTCAGCCTGTGTTGAACCAGGAGTTTCTCTGACATGTGCAGCACCTTGAGCTTGGCTGTGTGAACCTCAAGAGGTTCACATGAGCCCACTTCTCAAGACTGTGCAGGCCCCTCTGAATTGCATTCCATGTCTCAGGAATATCAGCTGCATCACCAACACAACACCTGCCATTCAAAAGAATACATACGTTGTGTGTCTTTAGTTCAGAAAAACAGTAGAAAAGTGGTATTACAGAGAAACAGATAGCTTTGTAAGCAGCATGGCAAAGAGAAATAAGAAATTATTATTTACTGCTTGGTTGTAGCCACACTGTCCTTAAACCTACTCTTTGCCCTGTGCCACCTGTGCTATTTTCACATGGTTAAAATGCCTGTAGAGAAGTAGTTTTTAACATTGCATGTGGTTAAGCTACAGAGTCCAAAAAGAAGCAAACAGATTTATGGGAAGTAGGTCTATCTCAGGTTATTGATTACAGTGGACGACAGTGTGGGGCATCACTAAGGCACTGATAGCAAAAGGCTGGGAAGATGGGTGAAGATCTGCATGCCTTGAGTTAGTATTCTGTCCCTTCAGGCCTGCTGCCAACCACTGTCAGAAATAAGATACTGTGTCTGGATGATCTTCAGCTTTTTGCAGAGCCAAGACCATGTTCATGTTCTCCTGAGAACTTAACAACTCATAGGACACCTTGCCAGGTATTGAATTCAAACATTAAAGTTATAGACTGAAACAGTACAAAGCAAACAAATTAATAAGCAGTGAAAACTTACATTCCCATCACAGTATTGCCAAATTATCACCTGATATCTTGAATAGTGCTTTTAATCTCCAGCATACTTTACTTATTAGCTGGTGGAAGGGTGGCAAGTCTATGGAGGAAATTACCCTGAGCTTCAGAAAATAAGGTATGCTTCCCTTAGGGCAGCAACAGATTCAGGTTACCTGGACTATGCACTCAATAAATGGGTATATTGAATGAAATAAATTTGAATGTTTCAATGAAGTTGAATCACTAGCATTAATATAAGTCTAATTAAAGTTATATCAGCACCTCTGCTCTGAAATTGCATCTTAGTGGGTCAGTTTCAAAGGTGTATTTTGGACAAAAGTTTTATCAAGTAAAAAAAAATCTGTGCTGAGGATGGTCTTAGAGGTGCTCCAGGAAATGTAGAGACATTCAAAGCTCCTGACTTAAGGCACCAGACTCCTTCCCTCCACCTCTCTGGAAAAGTCTGGAGCTCTCAGTGGTTAGAGAGTGAGGGAATGCCTTGGACCAGCCTCCCTATGAAGACACTCTTTCATATATCTGCTGAAATTAATCTGACTGGTTTCTGCCTTCTTACACCTCTCTAAATGGCCACACTTTAAAATACACATACTCAGTGCACATGAGAACATTTCGCATTTGGTTTTTGCAATGTAATTGTTTTGTTTGCTTTGTTATGATTTCTTGGACCAGATGTAGAAATGTTGCAACATATAGAAAACAAAATCAACTGTAGCAAGAATGAGCCACCAGTCATCATTGTAGGTTCCTCAGAGATAGGTGAAGAAGATTAAAGACAACATTAGCCAGCTGGCAGGATTCTATGGAACACTAGTGTTTCTTCTTTCATTATCAGCTCCCACAGCCCTTAATACTGCAATGCTGTGCCATGCTTGCTCAGTTCTTCAAAGAAAGAAATTCTAGAAGAAATCCTGTGATGAAAGTCTGTAACAATAATCTGTTGTGAAAGTTGCAAGATGATAGCAATTAAAAGAAATTCAAGGCTCTTCACAGCCCAGTTTGGGTCTCTTCACCAAACACCTAGGGAGGTTAAACTGACCTCTTATGAGCAGTCCAGCCTTACAGATGGTACACAGAACAAACAACAGCAGACAAGGTTTTCATCTCTGTACTAAGGGAAAACTTGGGCATAGGGTGGAAAAACTAGTGATGATCTGCTTAATCCTGGTTTACAGCTTTGTACAGTGCCCTACACTGCACCCCCCCGCCCTTACTAAATATCATCAGTTCCTCACCTCTGCCTGCCTGGGAGCCTCAGTGGTAGCATGGACACCCCTTAGGAGCTTTAACTCCAGCACAGGTCCAGTGACGGCTGCAGGGAGCCTCTTGTGGGGAAAGAAAGCACCCCCTGCTCAGACATCTGCTCTGCTCCGCTGCTGCTGTCCCTCAGGTGGAGGGAACATGTGGACAGTGCCTCTTACTGACACAGCTGGCCAGAGCTCTCCTGCAGCACCCCCTGCTCCTCCTCCCCATGCTCTGTGCGGCAGCCAAACCAAGCAGTGCTGCTGAGCAGCTTGGAGGTGACAGGATGTGTGCAAGTGGCTGTGGCGGTGCCGAGAGCAAGGTGGGTTCTTGCCCCTGGGCTTAGCCAGCCTCCCAGTTGGGGTTTTGCAGCCCCAGCCTCTGGCCTCCTCTCAATACCTCAGCCACCTTGTTCAAAACTGGCTTGAGTATGTCTGCACTGCGTCATAGTGCCAGCTGCACTCACCATCCCAAACACACCACAGGCACTCTTGGCTCAAAGATAACCCATTGCCTGTGGTCATGCACAGAAAACTCTGGTTTTCCGAAGCGTTGACTCAACCCTTCAGGCAGGCATTAGGATCACTTACAGAAGCATACAGAATACTTTGTTTCAGCACTCAATGGTCTGTTTGTGTGTTTACCAACTGGAGGGGGTTGTAGCACGCAATTTTGCCAAAGCGAAAAGGTGTTCCAAGAAGAGCAACAGCAGCAGCTGTAAGCACACTCTGGGAATTAAATAATAGCATCTTATAAAACTTCACAAATTGAGCCAATAAGTGTGCAATAAGTCAGTTTTGAAATTACTGTCTTATATCAAGTTTCTCTAATAAAAGTCAAATTTGTGCTTAGAAAAGCTTAAAGCCCATATGTAGGAAAACTTTACAACTCTAATGGGAGCCATGATAGAACAGCATGTTAGTAAATACATGTGTAAGTAGCACAGAACAAAGAAAAAAGTAGCAATATGTTAATTATCTCCCTCCTGTATTATTTTTAGTTGTCACTGTGGATGCAACTGCAGCGAAACACATGCATGTTCTGACAGCTGCTCTGTTCCTCAAGGATTAAAACAGCAGGAAGACTGGCAATGTGAAAAAGAGAAAACAGAGACTTTTCTTTTATAAAAATTTGTTACATGTCCATTTAGAGATAGAAATAACATCTTTATGTTCTCAGTGATTGATCCAGAGGCAACTTTTTTAAAGGAGATATATGAGTTGGAAAAGAAAGCTATCTCATGCTGGAGAACTAATCCATAGGGATAGGTTCCTTACTAACAGCCATAGGTTCTCACTTTGGATGTGTTGCAAACAGTTGTGCTAGCATTGACTGAGGGATAGTCTTTCACACCCCAAAGGCCTCTGGCAGGCTCACCCAGCAAGCTTGGACCCAGCCTGGAATCGAGGTCTCCACCAGATGAAAGGTGACCAAAGCTGCTGTTGCTTTGCAGGTGTGAGACTTGGACACTGCAGAAGACCTGTACTGCTGCTGGAAAGGTTCCAGCCATTCCATATGAAGCACTGCCAAGTAATGGCAACTCATCCACTGGCTAACTGCATTTCCCAAATGGGTAAACTTTCCATGTCCTGAAATAGAAGTGAGCAAACTCATTTTGCTTGCATTGTTCCTCAGCCACAGTACGAGGCAGCACCACTCCACGCTGTCTGAATGAGGTAGCCACTACCTTACTGGTTGAGGTGTAATAATAAAAGTTCATCTGAAAGGATCTAGGCAAGACCTTTGATGCCCTTTCATGCGAGCTTTTAGAGGAAAAAAATTTCTAATAGAGCACCAAGATAAAGGACACTGTAGGCCTTTTTCCACTGAAAGACCATACCCTTAAATGGGAAAGGTGGAAAGACAACTGAGCAGTTTACAAGGTGGTTTCAGATGCTGGGTTAATCCAGCAAATTATGGGATAAATAGAGCCCATGATCCCTGCAGTCATGCCTACATCCACCAAACCTCATCAATCGGCAGGATGGAATCACTTCTCAACTAGATAACATTAAACACAATCAGGCAAAGAAACCGGAGATGTTGCATGAAAATGGTTACAGAGTACCTAACTCCAAAAAGACATTCAAGGCTACAAGTCTTAACAAGCCCAGAGTGAATAACCTAAGTTCCGCACTAGGATGAGCCTTTAGCTCCATCATTTCTTAGTTTATGTGACTCCAACTCAGCCTATTGGATTTTGTGATTTTGGTTAATAGGCATTTGACCCATGCATCACACTACATAAATGCCAACTCTAATGTTTTACATAGGTAACATCTAGAATCTGGGCATTGTGATGCCTAATTCTTTTAAGAAACTACACTTGGATTCAATGTAGGGGACCTGGTCACAAGTTTATATATTTTTTTTTGTTTAATAATTTTGAGTTAATAGAGAAGGCCATTTCAAAGATCGACTTTGCCTTTGAGGTAAAAAAAAAAAAAAGTAGCTTATGTAACGTTTCTTTATTGCCAGGTCTTCTTACGACCGACTATTCTGCTTTTAGAAATTGACAAATTATATCCTCTTCCTGTGATATGGAGACTAAAACTGTATAAACAAGTGCTTCAGATAGTAATGCGTAAATAACAGATCAGGTCCTCCCACTCTGCAAATATAACAGGAACTCAACATTTCCTGGGCCACAGTGAGGGATGTAAGCAAAGTAACTCCTCAAATGAGCAGAAGGTCTGGACTTGGAGGCCAGAAAAAAATCACTTAACCTGTTATATTCCACATAACTTTGGTCACCACAAGAGTGTGCAAGTATGGAAGCCTCTCTCCTCAGGACAGTGTCTGTCATATATAGCCCATTGTTTGGATGAGAATTGTGGGTCTGACAGTGCTTCATTTGGTTGTTGGGCTCTTCCTTTGCTTCGTTTTTGGGTACAACGCAGACATTGGATGTGTTGGAAAGAAACATATCCTCATCTTCGGTCAGGTAGAGACGATCCTCTGTTCTTGTAGTGGGCTATTCCATGGGCATGGAAGGTCCCTGCTTCAGCAAGTCTTCAAGGTGAAGACCAACAGCCAGCCATGATCTTTGCTCCCTAACCTTTTGGCAAGTCTTCTGGAAAACCTGAGCTCAGGTCCTGCCTTTTTTTTTGGAGGCAAGAATCAGCACCTTGAACCCTGATTCATAATTCAGGGGGAAAACTGTGTTCCTGCACATCCTTAAGATGGAAGAGCTCCCTACAACTCCTTGGATCAGGTTTTGGGCAGCTTAATTTCACATAAATCCCTATGCTTGGGGCTTCCTGTGGTGGGCTGTAGGCCTTCAGGCATTAAAGGTAATACAAAAAGACTTAAAAATTGGTTTTGGAGGCAAATGGGGCTTACTGACCCTAGGCCTGTAAGTTTCCACTGCTAAAGGTGCAGGGCTTTTTTCGATGCTTTATTCTACAGCATGACCAAGATTGGCAGGAAGTGCCCTGGATAACAGCAAATTACAGAACAACCCGCTGCAACTAGCTTGAGCTAAAAGCACTTGACTTTCAGTGGGACTTTTCAGCTCCAGCACTCTGGATCCAGCTGCTGCTCTTCCATTTTGGCTGCAATACGGTGGCTGAAAGCTGCAGCCTCCACTGGGTGCAACAAGAGGAGCATCTGGGGATATTTTCATCAGATGTAGTGAGAAGGGCTAAGATAAATAAGAATCCCAAAATCCAGTACCTGAAATAGCGACTCTTGACTAGACCTTTGCAAATTTGTATCTATGACATTGCAGATTTATCTCTCTTTTATTGATTTTTTGTGTGTGCATTTATTATGTGAAACAGAAGAAGGTTCTGGAGTTAATACTGCGGTTTGGTTTTGTACAATAATTCACACAGATCTATGTAGTTGTTGTAGAGTTTGATTTGCATTCTGTTAGTAAAACAAATACACGATGTTTTCAAAAATATTTTTATTTTTCCATAAAAATATTACACCTATATATGCTATCTCTACCTTTAGAAGCTGTTATGCTTTTGAAATGCTAAGGTGCCACAAATGTGCAACCAAGAGGTTTTTTCCTAGAATGTCACAAAATGCTCTGCTCCTAAAATGGAAAATATCACTGTCTCCATATTTCATGATATTCTGGGGAATATGAAGTGAGCTCTTTTATGGACTAGGACAGAGGGGCATTGGAACAGCATGTGCAGGAAGTCACAGTGCAACCACCAGGGATATGGTGAAATGCAAAAAAACTCACATTTTTACTTTCAGTGCTATCTGGGAAGCAATTTCCCAATAATATAAGAAGATATATGGATAGTCTGACCTATTTTTTTGTAGAGACTCACTGCAGCTGAGTATTTCCTGTACTGACCTGGATCCAATATCATAGAACCTAATAAATCAGTTAATATTTCAGGTAACTAAAATATTAAAAGATGCCTTAAAGATTTAAAATTTTTCCACACATCATACTCCAGCTTAACAAACAAAGGTAATGTGAAACATGTAAAAAGTCCCCCCCTTTATTAATTTTTCATTCTCTTTTTTTTTTCTTTTTCCTTGAAAGCTATCCAACTAAGCAAGGAA
Source organism: Polioptila caerulea (assembly GCA_013397295.1). Classification (NCBI taxonomy): domain Eukaryota; kingdom Metazoa; phylum Chordata; class Aves; order Passeriformes; family Certhiidae; genus Polioptila; species Polioptila caerulea. The sequence goes on from VYXF01004774.1 coordinate 393,852, forward strand.
GCCATGGCCTTAGAAAGCGCTTTTCTCTTTACCAGAGTGTTCAGAGACAATGTGTGTGGCACATTTAAGTGATTCATAATCCCCAGTTCTTTCCCTCAGTCTCTAAGGAATAAAGACATAATCTCTTGTTGTGGTAAGAACTATTCCCCAGAATACAGATTTCATCTATACAGTGTAGCTAATTTGCTCCAGTTATTAAACATCCTGTTAGGTTCTTATCTGTTCCCAAATACAGGATTTCTTTCCGTGATTTGACTCAAGAATTCAAATTTTCATTTATGTCACATAGGCTCCATGATGACCCCTCTGTTTTCCTATGTATGGTGACTCTGTGTAAGCACCCAGGAATAAATACACTTGGATTAGAACCAACTAATTTCACTTTGTTAGGCTTTGCTGACCATGATGTAACTGCACAGGCATCACGCTGCTTAGCCCAGGAGAATCTGTCCATTAAAAAACAACAAAAAAATAAAGCCTTCCCATTGTTTTCCTAAAACAAAAGGATCCCAGTTTCACAGAGCCAAGGCTTTCGTAATAATCCAGCCACCACATTTCTTGGAAGTTCAAGAAACAGTTAATTCAACATGATCTCTTAGAAAAAGCCTAGTAGCAGAAGAGCGTTTGCTGAAGGCCCTTTGCTGTACTCTGGGTTTTAGTTAATTTTATACATGACAACTAGGTCATAATTCATTCCAGCCCATTTTTCAAGCCAAGAATTCTAGGATTTGTATAATTCTTTTGTAAAATGGCCAATTTCACGCAGAGCATGCAAACATTCAGAATTGCAACTGTCAGGACACAAAATTTGCCAACGGTCAAATGGAATTAAATTCAAAAACACTTCAGTCGCTGTCTTTTATATTAGGTAGGGACAAAACAAAATTTAAAAAAAAAATGGTTGTGACACCAAAATAATATTTTGTCATTGATCCACAGATATTAATTCAACCCCAAATCCTTAAAACTCAAGGCATTTTTCATGAAACTCTGTTGGAGGCTCTCATGCTTTCCAGGCTTTCCAGACTCTCACAGTCCTGCAGAGAAACGGGCAAATGAAAAGTTATGGTACATCCATAGCTAACAGCATAGTTACAGATTTTAGGTTTTGGCTGTGTTTTTTCTATTTATGGATATCCTATGAACAAGCTGTACATTGCTTATTTCTTGACTGTAAAGTAGTATTATTTTCAAGTTGCAGACTAGACGCAGTATATTCACTGCAAGTATCAAGCAAAATCCATCAAAGATTTGAGCTAAGATTTCAGGTCATCACTGACAAAGCAGTAACCTAAGACCTAACTGTATTTCCATTAAATTTGACTATATAATATCATTATGTTTAGAGATGTGCCCGGTGTTAGAAGACAAGTAGTTAAGCTTTCAGCTGGATCAAGGAACTCATCGCATGAGGAACATTAAAATGTTCTTTGGCTTTTTTTTTAACTTTAGAATAACAAATAAAATGAGTTTTTATTGCATTCATTTGTGCTGTTGCAGTTTTAGTAAATTCAGACTTGACAGCATAAGTTTTATAAACACACCAGGTTTATGAACACATTTTGCTTTAACCAAATCACTTATATATTAGAAAATCTTTAAGAAATGCCTATGGTTCACAGTGATGCTGTATAAAAATATTTTTATGTTTCCTAATTAAAATAGGATGTTTCATTCCAAAATATCCTTCTATTTGTTTTTTATAAAAAAAAGGTTCAGAAGCCCACAGATCAATAGGCATTTCTAATGTTTTAGGATTTTAACTGTGCTATCCACCAAAACCATCTGAACAGTTTAGGTTTGGAGTAACTTCATCCCCAACCTGTAACTCCATTCCTGCCACTGATGTCCAAACAAACCATCTGTTCTGGAAGAGTTCAACTGAAAGACAAGACAGTCACAATCTTCAGTCTGAAATTGTCTGGAATTTCAGCCACCTCAATGCCACTAGCAGGGTAGGTGATGCCCATGGGATGGTGGTGGCACCTTCCCATTAGAATGCAGCCCCCTCAGCACACAGCTTGGGGCAGGAACCCCTTCAGCCACTCAGCATTATTCTGTTGCTGCAGGTGAGCCAGAGTCTGAAGACTCCCTGGGGTAGAATTGCCACTTCATACCAACCTTGCTCTGAATCTGGCCAAGTCAAGCAGCTGCAACTCTACATTACTCATTTGGCAGGCAGGTCGATCCTACAATTTGTTGAGTACATATAGCAGTCCATTAATCAGATCTTGATGCATGTGAAGTCCTCAAATTTAATGGGACTACTGCAGTGATTGGGAGATTTTGGTTTCAAGGATCCCATCCTTGCCGGTATTGGTTCATTCCCAGTACATGGGAATTTTGCCATTGAATTCCACTAGTGTTGGGGGGGTACTCCAGGGTCAGGTCAATTCTGTAACAACGTGGAGGAAAACATGCATTTAACCACATCATCTGTGGTTTAACCCAGCTGCTGCAGAGAAGTTTTCTGCATGCAAAATCTGCATTTTCATTTTGTAAAGTTACAGTAACAGTCTTTGCAAGTGTCTGCTTGGATCCACTATGAAAGTGGGGTAAAACTGAAACTAGTTGAATTAAAGGTGTTCCATGTTTGCATTGGCTTAAAATGCTTTTTTCTCCTAACTCCTCACAAGGTATATCCTCCTGGCTAATCCTGTGAATCCAGGGAACAAAAAGCCACTTCACACAGTCTGTTTCAACTGTATAATGAAATATCCAGAGGAATTAGTTTGGGCAAATGCTTTGATTTGGAATTGTTTGAAGGCAGGGCAAGTTAATAGTGCCACTGGTGAAGATAAGCCAAGGAATTTGAGATAAACAGGAAATGTCTCTGGTTTAAAGGATAGCTGATATTACACCTTGGTTTTCTTTTCAGAAGTCTGCACTTACAGAGACTGTCAACAGCAATGGATACAGCAGACTTGAGCTTCTTCTATCCACCAGACAATCCTGCTCATCCCCTACTATCACATATTCTTTGACTTGCAGCTACTTTTCAATGTCTGCTGCTACATGAGCACCGACCTGCCTCGATTTCAGTGTGTGTGGCTGTTGCTGTTCTGTGAGCACTGAGAGCTGGCTGGAGGCTCTGCTGTGGAGCAGAAGAAAAGGTCACTACTGAAATAGCTTTCCAACTACAGGCCCTGTCTGCAGGGGCAGATGCATCTTCTCACACACACCCTGCATCCCTCTGTGATCAGGGGGCTCCAGGAGGAGAAGCTGGGTCTACCTATACCTAGAAGCAGAAAAGAAGTGCAGATACACCCCTATAGATAGAAGAGATGGGTCAAGAAATGGGGAAATAAAAATTGATTGGGAGAAGCCATGGTCAATACGAGGGTCTGGAAGCCAGAGTCTGGAAGCTGGGTGATTTTTTCCTCTGGTTTCAAAATGTCTTTTTGAAAAGAACACATATAAGCCATTTAGGAAAAGTGCATTTTAAGGAAGTGATTAAAAGAAAAGAATATAAAGGCAAAGCCACACAGTGACTCCAGGCAAAGGAGCACATATTTATCAATGTTGCTTTATTTGTAGAAAAAAAACAATGCAATATTGGTCAAGTAATTTCTCCCCGCTGAAGACCACAAGAATATTAATTGAATAACTTACTTGACAAAAAACTCCAGCTATTATTTAGTCAGCTGTAGTTACAGCCTAATTTATGTGCATTTCCATTCTCATTGTTATGAGAGTTTCCCTCAGGAGCTAACAGTGTGAGATAGCACAAAAATGTTTTTATTTATTTTATATTATTGCCTACACCCAAGTGCTTGATCATTGTACTAGGTTTTTTCAACACGACAAAAGGAACATGCTGAGTGAGAATTTTAACAGCAAAAATTATTTAAGAAACAAAAAAGTCTTGTTTCCCCCAACTCTCAACTTCTTGGATACCAGCAAATAACTGAGTAGAAAAACATCAGCCAGAAAGAAGCATTTGTGACCTTGACATTGCACGGGCTTTAATGGGATGACAAAGTACCCAGAATCCAGCTGTCTACCGCAAATCTTCCAGATCATCAAGCTGAGGGCACCTCCAAGTCATAAAACTGACTGAGTCTCCATAGAGCAGGCCCTGAGATACCCATTTCAAAGCATCCCCACAGCCTCCTCTTTTCACATACACACAAGGCACATATATCATTTTTAAAAGACCAGAAAACTAACTACAGTGTGAAACAAAAAGTACAATTAACACTCATGGGTGTTTGGGACCACTGGAATATTTCCTGCCTTTATTTTTTGGCTTTTTCCTCCTGCTTCTGTCCTCCTCCTGGCAGCAGCCCTTTCTTAGCTCTGCTACCTCTCTGCCACAACTCTCCTCCCACCCCCCAAACCTCCCCACACATCCCTGCATATCCCTGTATATTCCCACATACTCTGTGGCAGCCAGCAAATAGCAGCTGGCCATGGCCTGCCTACCCAAAAGGGAGCAGCTGAAATACTCCCTCCAGGGTTTCCCTTCGGCACGGCCATCAGGAAACTTGCTGCTGACAAAGGCTCCGTGCTGGCCCCAGGAATCAAACAGTGGCCCAAGAGCAGGGGCTCTCCCTGTAGCCCAAACAAACGCAACTTTGTAATCCCTTGCTGCCTCCTGTGCTTACACGGTACAGACCTTCTTGGGTTACAGGACACTTTGAAGATCTCACCTTCTCCCATTACTTGTCTTTTATATAAAACGTCCACAGATGTGAGTCTGCTGGGGTGTCAGAGGGCTGCGGTCAATAATTCATAAACCAAAGTTTCCTACCGGGCCGCCGCTCAGCGAGGGCTGCGTGGCAGCGCTACCTTGCTGCAGGAGCACCCTCTGCTGACTCCGGGAGGGGCCGCAGCCCCGGGGCGAGCGGTGGCCACCTCGGGCACCTGCTGGGCCACAGCCCCCGGCTGCAGGAACACCGCGTCTCAGCTTCTCCAGGGTCACAGAGACTGTTAAAGCCTTGCTCTGCAGCAAATAGCAAAGCCTGATGTCCCAGCAAAGATCAAATGAAGAGGACTCACGTGGGAATGCACCGAGCTGGTACCCGCAGAAGCGCCGTGCAATGCAGCTCCAAGGCGTGAAGCATCACCTGCAGACAACCCAGCATATTTAATGTGTGCACACTCCAGCAATCACACGGAACAGGCTGCCCTTGAGCCAAAGGCGCAAGGAAATGGTCTAGACAGACACAACTGAAAACAGGCCATTGTGTGTGTGATACCGTATTCCCAATTCACCCCAGGTGTGAGAGGAGCACAGGAGATGATGTGGGCCATGTCAGATAATTGTCTGTAGGTGGGACTGGTGCTCTGGGCCAGCAGTCACAGCCTGAGAGGAGTCTCCCTAAGAGTGTGCTCTGGGTGGATCCTCAATGCCCTTCACGGCTGTGACAGCTCTGGAGCTGCAAATGGCAGCAATATCGGTGAGAACAGCCCAATAGCATCTTCCTGCAGGAAACAGGAACTCTCTGGTTACGAGGACTAGATCCTCATAAATAAACAATGCAGTGTAGCAATGGCTGCTCAATAAAGAACCACCAGAGATGGTGGCAAGTGTTTGTCCTTCCTGCTCTTACCACATCTATCTCTATGAACAATAAGTTTATTTACCATATCACTTTTTAAAATATTTTTTAAATATTCTAAACACTTTCTAAGTGCTTGCTAATTGGTGAGCTAATGGCTATATACCTCACCAGGAATTCTTAAGAGATTTTAAACTGATGAATAATTTCAGATTCTCAAAATCCATTTAAGTGGAAAAAATACTACTGAAAAACTTTCTCAGGTACTGTGCAATTTCAGTTTTCTTTCAATATTGCTTACATCTTAGGACATTATTTTACAAACACAAAATATTTTATTAATGAGCCATTAATGGCTCTCTAGGCATACCCTTATTGATCTGAGGAACAGTTTGTTGAAATCTTGTCTGCTTTTTCAGACTAGTATAATAAATATATATTTCACTCCCTTACAAACCTTGATCAAAGTGTTGAAAATATTATTACCAGAAGTACTTTATTATTCAGATTAGAAGGTCAGAGTCATGTTCTCATTTAGTTAGAAACCAAACTGACCTCCTCCTGCCTGAAACCTTTGGCTACTTATCTCCAGTCTGTGGTACAGGACTCCCTTTTTGCACCAGCAGAAACCATGAACAGTCACTGGACACCCTTCTTAGTAGGATGGAGGCCAAGGCTTCAGGACCCAGGCTAGGCTGTTCCTCCCTCCACACTGCTCCTTGTGAGCTCTAGATTGCCCTTTCCTGCTGTCCTCATGCTGGGAATGCAGCTGGCTGATGCAGAGTGGAAGGTGTCACTGGGCAGCCTCGACAAGTGGTGTGACATGTGAAAGCTGCTGTGCTGATGCTCCCACACTGTCACAGACTCCTTCACATGCATAGCACCTGAGCTGAGGGCTGCTGCACAACCAGGAATATCTGCAGGGACTGCTGTTACCAAATTTCATTACACTCAGCTTTCTCAGATTATCATACGAGAGGGGGAACCCCTTCAAAGTGAAAGGGGGTAGGTTTAGACTAGGTATTAGGAGGAAATCCTTTACCTCCCAGTAAGGATGCTGAGGCACTGGGACAGGCTGCCCAGAGAAGCTGTAGATGCTCCAGCCCTGGAAGCGTTACAGACCAGACTCAGTGGAGCTTTGAGTAACCTGGCCTAGAGGAAGGTGTCCCCACCCACTGTAGGTGGGGTGGAACTAGATCATCTTTAAGGTCTCTTCCAACCCCAAACATTTGTGATTCTATGGTAGAATTGGTCTAGGTGGTCTGTTGTTAACAAGGCAGGGATAAAGGAAGATTTGTTCCAAATGCTGAATTCTTTCCCATTCGCTCATCTAAGCAGAACCAACAGCTTCACAGAGGAGAGACTTGAACCACTGCAAGGACAGACAGTAAGCCAAGACCAACTGCTACAAGAAATACTGTGCATGTTGCACTTCATGGAGAGGCAATTTATTGATCCCCACTTCAGTGTATCAAGATATTTTATATTTTTAAAGGAAGTGGAAAGCATACAGACAGCTTACTTCTGCCAAAAAGTACCTGTTAAGAGACCTTGAGGCACACTTAATTGGCAAAATAATCCGGTTGATCCGCTTAATGGATTTTAATTGCAATTCTGTCAGTCTGTGCATCAAAACCACACATACCATCTCTCGCCCACATTTATCGTGAACAGTCAATCATCAGGCAGGGACAAAGGGCCATTTTAGACACACATTGTTTCACTAGAGCTCGTTACAAAGCAGCACCAAACAAACTCCCTGACCCACTCAGGCCAGCATCCACAGAAAATGAGGTTCTCTGACAGAACAACCCCCTTGCAACAGCAGTGAGAGGATTTGCTCTGAAGGTCTTTTATTTAGGAAGAGCAGCAAAATGTAAAGAAATGCCAAGATTTTTTATTTTTTTTTGCATATAAATCCCCTAACTTTTTTTTATTTCAGGGGTCATGCACCGCTGAAGTATGTGGTAAGGAAATAGCATCTTGAACTTGCCTTATACTGAAAAATGAAACAGATCTTCAATATTCCATGGAGAAGAGGGTGTGCATCGTTTCTTGAGAATAAGCCCTTTGTGTCTCTATTATTTTTACAATGCACTTTAATGACCTGAAAGCATGTGTGTGCCTTCCTAAATCATCACATACAAAACTACATTTTGACTGTAAAATATATTAAGAATCTTACAGAGGAAGTTATGCCATGTGTGGAGGGGTTTTTTTTCCTTTTCAAAGATAGGATGAGTTTTGTCTATATTAGAAGGACAAGCTCCAAAAATGAAAAAAACTAAAGTGGGAAGGGGAAGATGGTTGGTTTGGTTTTTTTTTAAAGAATAAATCCTAGCTCTAGACACCAGTGTTAGAAAAGTCACCCTTACCAGATGGCTAATACAGACAAGGGAAAATAGCCAACTTGATTTCAAATGTGAGAGTGATTTTTAAAATGAATGATAGAAACTACTTCAGATTCATTATTTTAAGCAGGGAAACTCATGTGTTTAGCTTATGGGTCTGGTTTGAATAAAAGTTTGTCTTTCTTGAATAGAAATCATATGTGATTCAGGCAGTGGCCTGGACCATTTGCTAATACTAATTGTTGAGGGTTGAAAGTAGGGTAGAAGATTGTTAAAGTCTTCCCTGGCAGTAACTTGATCTGTGGAAATGTACTTTACAGGAACTGTGATGAGGTTTACAGCTGGCAAAAGCTTGTGATAGGATGGCCACATGACTTCACATCTCTCTTTTAATAATGGAATAAAAGCTCACATGACACAAGTTTGGTAGGTAAAGGATGGCAGGGATTGTATAAACTGAAACAGGAATATATATTTTTATAAATATTTCAGATACTTGATGATGTGGCTATTTTGAAATAATATTATCACAATATGCTGAAGTAAAGCTGGCAACTTAGAAACCACCAACTGAGGCCAGATGGGCTGCTGAAATTCTCACATGAAACATTGGGGGAGAAAAAAATAGTGTGAGATTTTAATCACATCAGTTTGCCCTTGCCCAGTCTCAACAAAAACCTGGTCAGCTGGTAAACACTTCATTTGCTGATAAGGAAGAGCTCTAACCTTAGTTAAAAAGACAAAATGTGATTATTCCACCTAATTTACATGTTAGCACCGGTACCCTGGTAAATTCCAGAGTGAAACCTTATCTTCTGTTTCTGAAATGCCAGCGTTACACTATACTCAACCTTCAGCCATAGCCCATAGTGCAGTGTTGCTATTCACATTCACATCCAAGCCTGCTGGAGCTTACCGTTGTGTGAAACACCTAGGGCATGATTCAGCTGCCCAAAAATAGGTTTTGATGCCCTTCAAATGCCCTTCTGTGCCGGAGACATCCCCAGTGGGTTGGCAGACAGGGTGCACAACCCACTTGCTCTTCGTGTCCCTGCCTCCCCTTCCAGAGCGGCGCCCAGCTGCCTCAGGGAGGCACACACAAACAGAGCATCACAAGCAGAGCCAGACACCAAAGGCTGAAGGACTGAATCAAATCCTCTACGTCTGTGGTGTAAACCTGCTAAGTCCCTGTGGAATCAGGCATTACAGGGACCCATAACAATTGTGGCTGCAGGGCAGAAAGGAGTTTTGGGTTTGATGCCCAGGTGAAATTCCACGGCTCCTCATCCATGGAGAGCAAGAAAAATTTGGCCCTGGTCAAAGGGATGAGTGGCTTTTGGTTAGTATTCATACCAACAACACGTCGTTCGTGAGCTTGTCCAGAAGAATTTCAGCCGGCAGTTCTAGTCAGAGAATCACACACTTATTTTCATTGCACATCCAATCCGTATCCCTGTGTTTCCTGAAGCTTTGTCATGCTTGGGTAGACAGAAACTATTCCTTTCACTAATATTTGTATTGTTTCACATCTGATTCGTAATAATTCTCATGCTATTGTCAGTGGAATTGCTCTGCCATTTCCTTTCATGATGTGCTTGATGGCTGCTCTGGAAAACAGTTTATTTACAAGTTCAAGAAGATGCCGTTGGGTGTATTTTCCATTTGGCAAACTACAAAAGTAACATTTACAGTTATAAACACCTGCATAGACTAACACATATGTTGTATAACTTTCTTCACAGTGAGGTATACAGCATAAATGTCATGTAAACAGCTTTCCACAAATCAAAATGAACAGTGAAAAAACCCAAGACTCTTAGGGAAATAAAAAACACAGAACTACAAATTTTTCAAAATTTTTCACTTCCATTTCTTCCCAATCCCAGTCATGGTTACTTCAGATTCTGTCCACTGACTCTTTTGAAAGTAGTGAATATTGTGTACTCATTTTGTGTTCAATTGAAAAACCCCAAACTTTCAAAAGCACTGATTTTATTTTTGTTTTAATTAGTGATTTTATTTCTTTATCCATTTGCAGAATAGCAGCTAGCTGTAAAAATACTCTGTGTTGTGCCCTGCTCTGTGTGGTCCTACAAGAAGTTTCAGTGTGCTCTTTGGAGGAAGCTGAGCTCCTTGTTTGAGTCGTGTCCACAGCTAAGGCTGGCACTAAGTTCTTTCACATTTTGCTGATTCTCACCAGAACATCCTCTAGCATTTTTAGGCAGGACAGTGTTCTTGCCCCTGAACACAGCTAATCAGTTTTAAGACCTATTGTTCAGCTGGAGAGCAGATATGAATGGAGTTGGATATGTAATGGTCACTCGTGAATAAAGACTGCAGCACCCCTGACTGTCGGGTTTCCTGAAGATTTTAACAAACTCACAGTTTCCCACAGCAAAAATGCCTGAAAATTCAGCTCATACACTTGCAAACCTGACATTAGTGACTGAAATCAACCTCTTGTCTGCACATCTCTAAAAAGGGACAGAGATGGCTGTGGGATAGGCCTTTCCTGCTCTGTTGGTCCAAAGAACAACATCTCACCTATTTTCCTGGCCCTCACATTCCCACAGGAACACATCTTTTTCTTCCTGCTCATTGTATGGCCTTCAGTCCTCTTCCATTAACATCCCCAAGGGAAACCGGCACAAGAAGTCCAAAAAAACTCATACCTCTGCCTGTCCAGGGTAGAGTCCTGAAGAACTCTCTTGCCTCTGCTCCTGCATACTTCTAGGAGGTGCAAAGCTACTCCAGTGGTGTGGAGAAACAGATCAAAGGACTAGCAATTTATAGCTGTTTGTTACAGACAAGGCTGCAGCATGGACCTCTTGGCAGGGCTTGGAAAGAACTGATTTAACTTAACTGGTCTCCAGAACTGCCAAGATTATAGAAAAGACCACTGAGACCATTGAAAAAGAACAAGATAGAATGAACCACCTGAGCTCCACACTTCCTAAGCCAGGCCTCTGAGATTTTCTGCACGTGTCAACCTTTCACAGGCAGTTGGGTACAAACGCTGAGCAAGGAATGTAGGGCTTTGCCAGGAATACGCTTTAGAGAACAGTGTGGACAAAGGCTAAGAAAAGCTTTCACAAACAGCAGAGAAAACAGGAATTAGTGAAATTCCTTTCCCAGCTGTAATTCGCATGTGTTTTAAGCACTATTAACACAGAAAAAAACAAATTTTCAGATAGTTTCTGTAATAGCAAAAGAGGTTGCTCTTGTAACAGGTTATGACTCAATGTTTCATTTTCTTTCATGCACTATAACTTATATCCAGCCATCTTTTAGCTGGCTCTGTCAGCAAGTCCTGACTCTCTTTTAAGCCTCAAGCCCTGGCACTCACAACTAAAGCAGTGAGACCAAGTCCTTAAACTTATCCACTAAAAGTGTTGGCTTTGAGAGCTTTCTCCAGAATTATGTCAACCCTCCACTTATCACCTATCATCCTACCTCCTGCAAGTGCCCCTATTCAGCACACTTTGTATATAGCCTGGGACTTTCAGAGATCATCATGTAACATATTAAAGCCATTGTAATCTGCTGCTTCACACATAACCCCTCAATAACAGCTCGTGATTCCTACCATCAGGCTTCATAATCTTTGCAGCACATTAGCCAGAAAAAAAAAAAAAAATCTATTTTCATTCTATCTTATCCACAACATGTGCAAATATTACCTCATCCATTCTTGAGCTGGCTCCAGAGATTAACTCAAAGTTGACATGATAGATGTCTAATTTAAAAAATAGTCTGTTTCCTGGCAGTTGATTTTGTTGTCAGTTTTGTTTTAAACTTCAACTTCGGGTGTGACATTGCTACCAGAATTTCATATTTTTAAATACCATTTCACTTTCAAAGGCTGAAGCCAAGGATGATGTCATGTGAGCTAGTAGCTTAGCACATATCTGCAGTGGGAGCTTAAAGATTAAAAAGAAAACTTTCCTTCCAAAAACAAGAGCAGGACACATAGGAAAAAGATTTTTGTAGGAAAGCAACATGACTCTATTTAACCTTCTGATTAGGTAAAGCATTACATGAGTCTTTTAATTGAGGGAACATCACTTAAGCAGTTTACTAGGCAGGAAGTGGCTGCTGATGCCTGTGGAAAGCAGGCTGCATGAGGTTTGACGCAGCATCCTTTGAAGTGAATGGAAAGAGTTTTACTGAGCTCAGTGGAGGTACTCTGCATTTGTACTAACGCAATTCTGAGTACAATTTGACCCATGGGGATGAAGGGCACTGGCTAAATGAAAAAATAGCATGAATCCTTTGTTTATGTTACAGAAAAGCTCTTATTGTATGCAATATTACTAAGAAATAAAATATCCTTTGCAGTGAAACAGTTTGTTCCTCCTAATCCAGTATTATTGTTACGCATGTGTTAAATCATGGGATACACATGGTTGTAAAAGCTGATTTATTAACTAACTAAAAATCAGAGGCATCCACCCAAGCGCCACCCAGCATCTGCTGGGACTAATGTCCCTCAAAAACGTCCCATATGTCAAGGAGGGTATAGGTTCAGAAAAACACTAATCCCAGCTTGTCAAAAGGAGCAAAAGAAAAACAGGTTTAGCTTTACAGACTACAGTATTTTGTTTGTTTTCATTAAACACTCTTACTGATTTTAAACATCTGTATTTGTTAACTTGTCTAGTTCTTTCAAACTTAAGAGTACAAACAGTGCCATATGTGCTCACTGCTGGCATTTCTGTTCCTGGTCCTAACATTTGCCTCTAGAGACAGGCTTATCTCTGACAACTCAGTAAACATGGCTCATGATGAAATCTGAACTATGCAAGGTAGTTTGCTGCCTAGAGAACGCAGGAGGGACACGTGGAAATCTCTCTCTTAAAAACCTGCGGCACCCCCTGTGGCAACACGGGCTCAGCTGAAGCGGAGCTGACAGACGGGGGGACTGCGTGTGGCCGCCTCTGTTGTCGCTGGTCGTTAACTTTCCCATCGCTTGCTTTTGCTGCTCGGAGCCCGCACAAGCAGGTGGGAAGGTAAACTCCAGTGACTCGCACATCCCGCTGCTCTCGTATCATATAAGCTGGTTTAAAACGAAAGCAGTAGCTCCCCGCAGCAACTTTGCTGACTTTTACTCACAGCTGGTTGAGAAGAAGTGGCTTGGCTTCAATATATTAGTACTGCCACAGAAAAGAAATAGAGTGCACTTCTGAGCTCTTTAATCTAGCAGAGGGGGTCTCACAAGTTGGAAGGCTCAAGTCAAACACATTTAAGTGATAAATTAGATGGATTTTTATCAAAAGAAGTAATCATTATTACTGACCAGAACCAGTTACTAGGGAAAGCAATGTCTTTATGGCTGCTTTCCTAGAGGGCAAGTCAAGGTCATACAAGTTACCTGTCCCAGTACCACAGTACTTCCAATGGACAGAATCTCAGATCTATCTATTCCAGGAACCCACCAAGCTGTAGATACATAACTCACACTCTCCACAAGCGCAGGGAAATGACAATCCTGCTTCTTCTTTCACTATGGGAGCAACAGAGAAAACAAATCCCCTAAATTCTGCTCATTTTTGGCAATTTCAACAGCCTGCTCAGAAAATTTTTAAAAAAGACTCATTTAAGGCATTTCCCATAGACTGCCCTCTGCCTTTGAATATTCAGGCCACTTTTTGCAACCATTAATCTAATTTCAGGCTGATCTCTTTTCCAAAATATTTTGAATTAAACATTTTTTCTCCTGTGATCAACTTGTCATATCTAATTTCAATTTCTAATGTATGCCCCCCCTGGTAGGCATGTAATCTTGGAACCTGGCCTGGAATTATCCAACCTAATTCTTGGCAGAAAATTTCCAGCAGCATGGAAACGGGCACCTCTTTAGAAATTATTCCCAGCTTTTTTTCTTAGGTAGTTTGCACCTTCACAGAGTCATAGACACTGACATTAAACATTTGTCTGTATTTAAAATTAGGGGAACGTGTGTGCCTTTTGTCCTCAACGCCTTTCCCTTTTGCATTCAAGATCCATATTTTATACTACCTCTTTGCTAAACTGTGTCCATGTTATAGAGACACAAGTCCACGTTCACATCTTCTGCTTCATTCCCCGTGATCCAGGGAATCCCTCATTCCTCAAGGCAGGAGTGCACCTACACAGGAGAGCACGCATGTGCACATGTGTATGTTCATGGGCACACACTCACTCTTTCAAAGACATGCAGCAACTCTGCCTGCCTCTCTCCAGCAGAGACACTGGAAACACTGATCCTATATAAAGGTTGGGGAAGCAGCGGCAGAGAGGGGGGTCATAGGCATGTGTAGACATGCATTTCTTCAAAGGAAAAGAGGAATGGTTAGTGGAATATGCATATATGGGGGTTTTAGATGGAAAACTAGAGAGGAAAAATAAAGGAATGGAAAAATTTACTTGTCAAAGGCAGAGGACATAGGCAAAGTAAGTTTGTGAATATGGAACTGGGATCAGCTGCTGCTGCTCGCGTGCAAGTGTTTAGACATTTTGGAGTAAGGGAGAAGCATGATGCAAATACAGAAAAACCTCTCCTGATCATCTCTGGACACATCCCACGTGAATCTAACAGCAGTTGGATGAGGCAACTAACAGAAAACAAGGTCAGGCAAGAGATATGATACAGTCTTGGTGAGGTGAACACTTCTCAAAGACAGGAATCAGGGTTAGGGGAGGTGCTTTACAGTCCTTCAGAAGTTGAGTAAACAATCCGTCAGAGACACTGAACATCACCATTACTCCTAGAGACTTTCTGAAGCCTCGTTCAACATTTCACCAACAAAAGTGTATGAAATTGTCTGTTCTACCCTTGCACTTCACAACAGGAACAACATGAGCTGATCAGAGAATGCATGGTTTCATGGACGTGTAGTCGATATCTTTTTCTTGTTCTTCTTTTTCCTGCAGTATCCCTTTCACTCCATTCTTCATTTGCCCCCATGATGACAGTTTACTTTTGGCACATCAGTAAGAATGTGTATGTTAATCTGATTAGACTCCAAGTCCCCTAAAGAGGAAAAAAAGCACCTGATGAGATTATCAAAAATTTCTAGGAAATGAAATATCTCAAGAAATGTTTCTTTACTCTCCTGGGTGTGGACTGTGGCTTGTATAAGTTTCTGAAATGAGGGGCAGGTGTCTGGGAATGCTACTGCAAAGAAAATTTGCATGGGATTCTAATTCATATCGCTTTCCTGAATTTGCACCTCTTTCCAAGCCCATCTATTGGGTGGGTTTTATAATTCATTACATTTTGAAATTGACACTGTGAAGATCAAATAAGCAGCCAGTCATCAATTAACTTTCCAGAGCAAATACTTCAATATTCACAACACATATGCATTGCAGGCATAAAGGGGGGTGGTGAGGGGTAGTGGTGTGGGGGGTGTTGGGGGTGTGTGCACATGCAGAAGGAACCAGGGAATGGGCTGCTCAGTTAACACAATTTCCAAACATGTGGATTATACAGACTGCTTCTTTTCCCCACATCTTTCACTCCAAATGCAAGCAGATACACATACACACACGTGCTCACCTTTGATATAAAATTGGTCCTGGCCCTTGCTGTGAATGCAATTTTCTTCTGCTCAGTCACTCTCTTAAACGTTGCTCTGTAAATGGTCTGAGGGGGCCACCAGGTAAGGGAATTTTGGCCCACCATGTTTTAAACCTCATCACACATTAGAGCCAGAAGCAGCAATAGCTTCTCATTGTAAATTGTGCCTGTTATTGTAATTTATCAAGATCAAACAGCTGCTGGCAGCCCTTTCCATAATATCCAGTTTCAGTGTCTATATCAGCATCGAGTAAAATCAAACATGGCTTGCGAACAGAGGTTTAGTGATAAATAAATCACTCAGGGAGCTTTAAAGAAACAACTCTTCACACACACCAATGTTATGGTACTTGTCTTTATTTCTCTTCCAGCTTTCCTTTCTTTTCTTTTCTTTTTCTTTTTTTTTTTTTTTTAATTTGATTCACAGTGTTCAGATAACATGTGTTTTGCCTTATTCAGCCATTTGGAGTACAGGTGCATGACTGTGTTTTTGATGGAGTGTTGCTATTCTGGAGTGCTCCATCCAAAACACAATCCCACACATGTAATCCAAACTGCAGAAGATGAGTCAACCATCTTCCCTTTTCCATGATAATTAGACATTTTTTTCATTCAAAGTTACATAGTTATTAGTTGCAGATGCTATGCTTGAACAATATTGTTGAATCTTAAAAGGCTTTCACACCATGCGATTTTATCCCTCAGTGGAGGAAATGAACAAAAAGTTCAAGCTTATCCAACTTTAAATTAAATCACTTCAAATATTCTTACAATGTGAGACAATTGTGACACCCAAAATACCTTTAGTATACACGTAAAAATCGTAGCCTAATATTCAATTAAATATATATAGCAGCTTGCCAGGGAAGGTTTGTCATAATTAAAGGATTCGTGGAACAGCAGCTTCCAGTCTTACTAATCCAAGCAGGCCACACATCTAAGTGTCTTTTCTTTGAAAACATTTGAGTTCCTTATCACATTAAGAAAATTACCATTCCCAGAAGCCTGAAATAACAAAGAAACCACAGTAGGTTTGAAATCCTTAAGCTAGGTATTATTTTCCAGACAAATGCTTGCAAAAGGCTGTTTTCACAGGTCTAAATATACATTCTCTGAACCTTAGGACTACTGGTGTTTATTTCTGGTACCTTAGGAGCTAATAGGTGATTAGTGGGGTAGATATGGAGAAAAGAGAAGACACAGAAGAACAGGTGACATAGTCCTTTGAGGCTAAGCTTTAAGGACTATTTTAGTCCCGCGACAAGCCGATCCCTTGGTGGCATTTTTGGTACTAGGTGGGTGGTAGAAAGACACCAAAGGTTCCACTGCTGGAAATCTCTAAGTAATGACAGGTCATATCCCTAAAGCACCTAAACAAAATAAATAAATAAATCTGCCTCTCCACATTTGAATTCCAGAGTAGTGAGGTTTTCTATTCCATAGTACCTATCTGTCTGACTCTCGTTTCTTGTACACAGAATATCAGTTTAGATTATCTTTTTTTCCAGGTAAGGAAAAATTAAATCAAAAAGCACAAGACACATGCAAACTCCAGAAAGATTGCTTCACCTGGTGCAGAATGAAATCTCTTTATGCCAGCACAAGGCAACAAAGGTGCTATGCTAGAAATGTCCTCAAGGTGAGGGACCTGCACCCACCTGAAATGTTCCTGAGCAGAGTTGGGGATGTGGTCGCAGAGAAGGAGACCTAAGATGTCCCTGATTTCCTCATCCCCCATCACTGTGCTAACAGCATCTGTACAAACAGCATGGGACTGGGCACTCTGTCTCCATGAGTGAGAAGATGACAAGCAAGACAGCTACATTAAATCAACAAAACATGTAAACTTGCTTCTCACAGAGAACAGACTTGTAATAGTCACCGTGTCCCCCCTGCCAATACTGGTCAACGCATCCCAGGGTTTTTGTTACTACATGGGAACCTAGTTTTGTAGGGGTTATTCCTTCACTGGTCAAAGACTAAAAGGTGTATACATGTTCACTTTTCTATCTTTTTTTCCATTCATCATGGGGAAAAAAGTCTTCCTATACATTCACCTGGGCAGTCCACAGATCAGCTGGTGGAGCATAACTTGTATAGGCAACGATTCCCATCAAGAATCTGATTTTGTCCCCTCAAGCTTTCAAGATCTGATGCGCAATTCCCTGTGCAGGAATGTAAGATTGAACCTCAAAGAGAGATTTCAAAGAAAATTAAAAACTGTGGAGCAGATTATTTTCTAATGAAATTACAATGAGAAAAAACTTGAGGAGAAAAGTAATAGGGATAAATTTCACACTCCAGCTCTCCTTCCCAAACGCACACAGTAAGTACCTTTAGCCTGATGAAAAAGACCACTTACAAGCCACTTAGTTCATAGGCATACACACATGAACACCCTCAGCTGGGCACAGGAGGCTGAACCTCTGGCAGAGCAGTTTGGAGGGACTTTTCTCATATGCCTCCAATATGAGGAAGAAGCACCACACTCCTCAGGTGCAGGACTAGTTTGCGACACACTTAGAAATGGGCTTCAAACAGGTAACACTCCCAGCGTTTGACACAGACAAAGGTCAACATTGTGGATGAACAGCAACTTCGAAAACTTTTTGACTGATTTGTCTGAGGAAATGCACAAATCTCTCTTCCGATCTCTTCCAACCCAAAATAAGCATCCTACACTGAATGAAGGGAAGCCAAGTGGGTGTTTCAGGTTTCCACCTCTCCAATAACAGATCATTTATAAATTAAGCCCCTCCAAAAGCTGAACACTTCCCAGTTGCACTAAAGACAAGTTTGATTCTTTTTCTGGACAGTAGGTTAAAATGTGGTGTTATGACTAGCTGTATTTTAGGGCAGAAATCCTCTGTGTCCATTCCTAAGCTACCTAACTTTCTGAAGAAAATGTTGAAAATTGCAAATCTGTCCCTTAAGATCTTATACTGTTTCTGTACCAACAAATCTAATTGCACTTGCCACACTGCACTTTTTCAGATACTTATCTGAAGAGAAACGATGTTCCCCTAAATCAGCTTTTTAATATAAACACACATGCATGTGCTGTTTATTGTACTTTTAAA
>VYXF01004774.1:416313-483006 GCA_013397295.1 Polioptila caerulea
GGTTTCCCGGGCAACCGCGCCGCCGGCGAGCGGGGCGGCCGTGGCTGAGCGGGGCCCGGCCCGGGGCAGGAACGCGCCCGGGGCAGTGCCGGGCTCCGAGCCGCGTCCTCTTCCCTCCCGCGCCGCTCCCCGGGGCGCCCGTCGGGCCTTGGAGCCGAGCCCTGCCCGCCCGTCCCCGAGCCGCCGTGCGCCGGCCGTGCGTGTGCTCCAGGGACAGCCGGAGGAGGAGGAAGAGGATCGGGTCGCGGCTGGGATGATTAAAAGGTTGCATGAAATGTGTTAGGCTGTTTAGGCTTTCCTCCATCCCGGTGGTTTAGCCAAACCTCCTCAAAACTTCCGCTTTTTGCGCTGTGTTGTAGCATGTATCCCTGCAAGTGCCGCCTTTGTTTTGTCGCAAAGTCATTTGAGAGCTGCCAGGTCTCAATATATGGCTGAAAAGTATTTCCTAATGTTAATGTTTGCCTCTGATCTTCTGTTACCGAAACTATAACATGCTTGTTGTCCTTTAGTTTTTATAAAAGATGTAATTACGAGGTAGGCAGAAGAAAGCCGTCATTCTAACGTGGGAAGAAATACGGATAATGTCAGAAGAATCACTTAGTTTTTCTGGCGAGGCTAGAATTAAATATTCCCCACTTGCTAAAGTAGCTGGCACAGTTAGTAAATTGCTAAAGCATCCTGCATTTAACATCAAGTGTTCTTTGATGTGAAAGTATAAAAGGATACTGGATTATGTGTGCNAAATATTCCCCACTGCTAAAGTAGCTGGCACAGTTAGTAAAATTGCTAAAGCATCCTGCATTTAACATCAAGTGTTCTTTGATGTGAAAGTATAAAAGGATACTGGATTATGTGTGCCCTGACAGGTAACATTCTTAATCTCCTTACCATGTTTTCAGAGATATTGTCCAAATGCTTACGTAAGGTTATCGTGCTCAATTCAATGCCTGGGCAGACTGCTATATAATTTATTTTTTTTTTAACTGCCAAAGCCAAATGTCGGGTGGTCTACGGATGGATAAGGAGTGAAAGCAGGAAACAGTTGTCACAACTCGCCTGTCAAAATCAATTTACTAGGTAGGTAACAGTCCTGTGTACTGAGTGGGCTCCATTCTGGGAGAAGTTTTATTTAATGGTAAAAGCAGTTTCGCAAATGTTTAGCCCTTTTATGTTTACATCACACTTCTCAGCCTGGAAGATGCTAGAGCAGTTTAATGTTGCCATACATATGCAGTTTTGAAGGCAGCCATATGTGTTGAGCAGTGTAATGCACGAAAGCTTTGCAGCCTTTTGGTTGTGGGGCATATTTTATACCTGAGAAGTTGATGCAGACTTAGGGAAAGGAGAAGGGGGCAAGTGTCATTGGCTTTCTTTGTCAGGGCAGATCAAACCAAATGCCATTCCCTAACCTTAAAATGATTTACTTGTATTTATTGTTTCCTAAATCCAAAGCACAGCACAGATGATGAAACAAAACTAACAATGCCAGATGTCCCCAGTGTTGGCGAAGAAATGTAGAAGGGAATTAAAAGCCCTTAGAGTGGAAATATTACTGCAGTATATTCTCATTTGATTATTAACAAAATGCTTAACAGCTAAGAGAGCTATTTTTTGAAGAAAAATGTAAAGATGCTGAAGTGAATAATATTTTGTTTATACCTCAGAGTTTGAGTGCTGAAGCTGGTGTTTTGGAAATGTGTTTTTTGCTTATAAGGAATTTGGGTGATCTAGGTATATTTGCACTGATTGTCTCATTCAGTAAAGAGTTTCCTAAATGGTGTTTGTCATCTCTCAAGTTTTGAATTGGAGTTTTTTTGCTTATAGCTTTATTCAAGCAAATCATTTGGTTACATCAATTTCAGAGTGCATTCAATTAACTTTAATTTAAATTTTAGTTTTTAGACTCAGTTGTTTGGAAGGTGAAATCCAGCTGCAAATTATGGCTCATCGATTTTCAAAGGAAGAATTAGATGAGCAGTTTGAAGAGTTTCTGAAAGAGGTATGTTTGAGCAAGGTGACATCCCCATTCTCTATCAAAAAATGGGGAAAACTGAGTGTGGAAGAATATGAAATGTAAGATTCAGCTGTGCTTTTATCACATAATTAACATAGCTGTCTTATGTATGGGTTTTTGCAAGGTCTTAATTGGTAAGCTAAATTCATACTCTTTTGCTGTATTGAAATGAAGAGAACAGTTTTGTAATTTAATAAATATTTTGTCATTGCCTGGTTGTATCTTCAGAAAGAGCCCTCGGTTCTTGATTTTTATTTCAGTTTTATTGTTGGTGCTACTTAGTACCTGAAGCTTCAAATTGATGTATAATTGAAAATGAGGTAAAAAAACTGCCTTTATATAAACACAAGCTATGTTTCAAAAATTTATTTTTTCTGCAGTGCTTACTCTCACTGAATTATATTTAAAAATCCTTGTATAAAATGAAGCATGTTGTAGTGATTAAAAAATTTGAATTAGATTGCTTTAATTACTCATGGTGCTTCATGGTTTTGAGTACTGGCAAAATCATGCAAGTCTGTGGGTTATGATTTAAGCTAAGAATTATCAGAAATTATCTAAATGCCCTGACTAGGTATGTTTTTTTCAATGCAAATAGATCTGTCATTTCAGAACTTGCCCTCTCATCCATCAGACACACGGTGTGGTAACCCTAAAACATAAATACTTCTACATCAGGCCTTTACTAGATTTTTAATTCTGTATATAAGCATAAGTAGTGATGGTAGAGAGTGTTTCTGGAGTTTCTGTTATATGTAATGTATACTTTAATTTTTTCTAATTTTTTACAATTTAATGACTAGTGAAAAGTAATTTAATTTAATGATGCAACTAAGTTAGCACTCTTGAACTCACTGAAATTATTAATTTTAGTAAAATTAGAAAACTACTCTTTGTATTTCCTTCAAAATTCTTTACTTACTGTTGTTACAAAGGGAATTGCTCTGGGGAAGAGAAAGGAGCTTTATTCTTTTGTTTGTTGCACACATCTGTCAAAACCCTGCATGTGATTGCTTCTAGTATTTTTTTCCTCATTTGACATGCTGTTCTTCCTCCTCAGCTATTGCTCACATTGAGAATGCTTGTTGAAAAAAAATCCAAATAACTACTGAATTATTCTAAGTAGCATTTGGAATGTCCCAGAGATTGTAACTTTAACAATTCATGTCTTAATTTTTTTTTTAAATAATTTCAGTCCAAACCTGTTTTCAAACTGCTTATCCAGTTATTAAAAATATGCATTGTGTTTTTTGCCAGCTAGATATTGACCCAAATAACAATGACATTATCTACTCTGTTATTTTTACACATACATCTTCTGCTATGTCCTTCTCCTTGCTTTTGCTTTTCATAAAAAGTGTTTGGCCTTTTAATATTAGAAAGATGAGAAACTGATGTGCTCCATTTCTTGAAATCTCTCTGTAGGTGATGTTTGTGTTGAGAGTGTCACAGTGGGTAGAGTGTAGTAAAATCTGTTTCTCAGTAGTTTGGGGAAGACTGAATATTGTTTAAGCAAATCTTTCAGAAAGGAAATGGAGCAGGATTTTTTCCCTTTTAAATAACTCTTAATGAATCTGTGTTTGGCATGAGGCTGTGTATGTATGTTTGTGATTAAAACATACAAAGTTAGAAGAAAGACTGTATATACAGCTGGATGATGCAGGTCTAATATGGGGGTCAATCTAAGTCTTTTGGCATATACACTGAAAAGCTATCAGTGGATTTTCTACACTATTATTATACAGAAGGAAACACAAATGTGTAATAATAGTGACTGCCTGTAGGATAAATCCTTTAATGATTCCCTCTGCCTGGCTATGCTTATTCCCAGCCCCTTGCCAAGACAGCCTGTTGTCATCCATAATTCTTCCCATAATCCTTCCTTCTCCACTGTCTGTGTTCCTGTGGTCCATCCACTCCTCCACATCAGTATCTTGTTTTGGTGTACTTCAGCTATTATTGTCCATTGGATTTTCCTTAAGCATCATCTGTCATACTGGTTTAGCTCCAGTTTCTGTGTTGGCTGTGACATTCTCTTGGGATGTACGACATGAGGAAGTCTTTCTAATACACAGTGCTTCAACTAATTGAATTAATTGCCTTTTTTGATGATCCAGAGCAATGTTGTGAAAAAGCCTTTGTCTGCTTCTAGTATTTTCAGTGGACCTTTGTTCTACTTGGTATTCAGGGACACTTGAGAAGGAAGGCTTTCAAAGGGAAGGCTATACCATCTTCATTAGAATATCTGTAGAATAGTATCTGGAAGAGAAACTGAAGCCATGCATTAAGACATTTTTGAGAAACATTTTAAGTTTTTTTAAAAAAATCAAATAGATTAACATATTATTATGTAACAAAAACATATTTTGGAGTAGACTAATTGAAAAACACGGATTTCATGAATTAATTAGGTCAGCTGGTAATGAAAGTCTGAGTGTTTTCGATCAAATGCTGTATTACCTATCTTTTTTAAGTTCCTTCACATGCAAAGCAGGTGGTAAGCTGATGATGTACCTTGTAGTTGTTCTAGTTCTTTCAACTGTCTCTTTTCACTTTTATTTATGTTGAGATTAAACAACTGACTTTTTGTGTGTGTGTATCTGTGTTAGAGACACTTTCCTATGGAGGAGGGGAAGGAAGAAATTGATGGCACTTACTGGTGCTGAGAAGTCATTACGAGACCAAAAAGTTGATTGGTGATTGATTGATTGATTGGTTGATCATTTATTTACCTTTTTTTCAAAGGAAGGGGAAAAAAATCTGGAAGTTTTGCTGTTGAGATACCTGATGTGTTGGGGAAAATGCAGCAGTATTTTTGTGTCAGCATTTCTTACCCAGCTGCTGTAGCTTTACTGTCTGCAGTTGACAAGACGGCTGGACATGGAAAGTTTCCAGAACTTGAGCACAAGCTGTGGGAGTTACAGGTTCTTTAGTTACAATCCACTAAGGAGTATGAGCATCACTTTAGTTCTGCTTGCAGAGCAGAGGATACTGTTGGTTGTAAAAGAAACAGCAGGTGATAGCAGAGCTTGCATCTGCATCTGTCAGTGCTTCCAGCTAGCAGGAGGCAGTCTGACCTTTGGGGACAATGGCACTGGTACTTGTGTTGTGACTAGTGTCAGGAAATTGTTATTTATGGGATATTTATTAGAAATCTAAAACTGTTTTGTTCTATGTCACAGAGCCAACTTAGAGAAGTTGCAATACATCCTGTTGTCTAGCAGTTGAATAATTTATTAAAATTGTGTTTTATTAAAGTGCAAGGCCCAGAGAACTTCTTTCTTACTGAGATGTATGACAAGGATTTAGTTTTTTCTCATGAAACTGAAAGCTCTGAAGATGTTCTTGATCAGAGATACTAATAGGACTATTTTATTACAGTTATTTTTTCTTTAATTATAGTTTTATATAATTGACATTTGATTGTTAAGCCCAGAGTCGTTGAGGTTTTAGTCGTACAGTAAGGGTAGGCTTTTATGGCAATGTTTTTAATGTAATAGGAGGCCGTGGATTGCAGAGGCTTGTTTTAATAAAACATACCCTTGTGTTTTACATGTTAAGTGTCCACAATCCTGTAGCCTCTAATATTGGTTTATATTATCACATTTTCTTATTTGTGACTATTACAAAGTGAAGCTTTTGAAGTTTTCCCATGTGATGCGTTTCATGCATGAATTCTTTGTTTCTCACCATAGCTTTTGCTAATTCTGTGCACCGTGTTCTTTGAGACAGTTTAGGACAGTTGGTTTTAACAGCTGTAGCTAAAACTTTAGATGAAAAGTCTTCCATTCCCCTTAACCCCAGTTAAGGGGTGGGTGAAACAATGTAAAAATGTAAAAGCTCTCTTTAATCTTGTATGCAATTGATTCAGTCTCTTTCAGATGATTCACTTGGAAACTCACAGAAAAAGTCCAGCATCCTTGAGAAATTGGGACAGCCCAGGAAAAAAGAAAAGAAGAAGAAGGAATCAGTGCCGTGGTGGTTATCTGAGGAAGATTCAGATGATGGTGGTAAATTTACAGTTTTTTAATGTTTTGGCCACAGGGGGTCAGGCTAGTTCTTTCTCTTACTGCGTTTTAGGCCTGGTTTCAGATTAAGCTGATGCCACTCTTGTTTTAGAATGTTACAGTGCAAGTTTGTAAAGCATAAAAGTAAAATAGAATTGTATTTTTTTAATGGTTTATATTCAAGCTGTCTGCAAGCTGTCTGCTGTTTTTTTTTCTGTAGCTTTTGAGTTGATAAAACTTGTAGAAAATAAGCACATTATAAATAGTAAAATAATTGGAAAATATAACTTACAAACTCTGCAGAAATATTGGTATATGTGTTTCGTAGCCAACCTGCTCTTTTTACTGACTTTTTATAGCTTTCTGTTTTCAAAACTGTAGTGGAAAAAGACCAATTTGTGTAAACGTAGGCTAACTGCAACATTTGTAGTAGGTTGGAAAAGCACAGAAAAACTTTTCAACACCAGCTGAATCCAAGATGTATGTGTTCAGTATTCTCAGCATTTCCCTTGCCAAGAACCCTGGCTCAAGGCGAAATGGGCCGTGATGACATGATTGCTGGTCCAGTACTGACACAGTCACATAGTTCTGGAAGAAAATATATAATTGTTTGCAAGCTTTCCACCTCTATTTTTTTAATTTCTACATTGTCTTCTTGTTGGGTAGTAAAGCCTATGAGTAGGGAATTTCCACAGGGTGATTGCTGCTTTTTCTTGTAGTAGTTGGTGGTTTCTTAATTTTCATGATTCGTAAGTGGACCTTAACAGAAAGTTACAAAAATCAGTCTTTCATCTGACAGAGTTAAAATACTGCTGGTAGTCTCAGATTTTAAGACTAGCTGTATCCTATCAGTGTTGTCTTAGTGAAGAGTGAAATCCTAGTCAGCAGTGGTGCCATTTAGGCTTAATCCTAATAGGTGGTAGCTGGACTTCTTATCTGTCTGTGGCCTTTTAAGATGATGTAAGACTCAGGTGAATATGAGAAAGTTCTTACAAGGTGGTTGTGAAATATGATGATTTCCTTACAACTTTTCAAATAATGTTAGGATGGAGTGTTCTTGCTGGACAATGTGAGAATTAAGAGGTTAGCATTACCTCTTAATTTTTCTACATACTATCAAAATTTCTGGTAAGTTTAGAAGTTCAGGATGTTTCCATGTTTTTTCTGAGATGCTTGAGGAAACCTGCCTTTGATACTTCTTATGGTAGAAAATACACTGGAATAGGTTCCTAAAGGTCAGGGTGATTACAAGTTTTAGAGAACAGTGCTTGTGTGGATTAAGTAAAATTCAAAACAGAATCACAAACAATTTTATCAAGATGTACCATCCAAACTATTTCTACCACTGTAATTTTTAAAATTAAGACTATCTTATCAGCTGTGCAGGTTAACTAGAGGTAAAGCTATTAGAATTGAAACAAACTTGATCTACAGTTTACTGATGTATGAACCATCTGGTAAACTTTTAAGGTCTCTCTTAAGAAAAGCTTCTCATTTAACAGGAAGATATTCAGAAGGTGAGCATACCTAGTTTTGTCAGTATGGAATCAATTTACATGCAGAAGAAGCTAGTCTGTTCATATTTGTACTGTTGATGAGGGGCTGGTTTTTGAGGGTGGTTTTTTGGAGGGAGTTGAAAGTAGTCTGTGTGTAATGCATTTTTGCCTCCAAGGTACAACATCTTGGCATTTGGACATAACTAAACTGAGAATATAGGAGTGTATACCAAAGGTGCCAGATCCATGCACAGAATTCTTCCCTGAGCACCATTTTTGCCTGGCAAATTGCTAGTTTTATTTCATTTACTGCTCTGTCACCACTCTGTGTGGAATACCACACTCATGGAGCTTATGCAATTAGCCATATCCCACCTAATACTTTAATATTGCCAAGAAGAGGGGCCTTTAATTCCTACTAGAGGTCTTTCATCTTTCTGTCTTGGCAAGAAGGTGATAACTCCATAGCATGAAGTGGATCTCCTGGTTGTGTCATCCCAGGAGGAATGGGCTATATTTGTCTCACTGGATACTTGCAAATGGTTGCAGTTGTAAAATGTATGCTATGATGAATGCCTTTCTGCAAGGTAGGGCCTAGTTGTAGGACAATTAACCTAGAGTCAAAAGAGATCCATTTGCAGAGACCACCTTGGCTACCTTTGGGATAAACTGAGTTTTCCTCTGCAGTTTTATGTGGCTATAATTTTGGTACATGTAAATGTATTTGTGGTGTTTTAAAGTGACAGGTTGGGTGACTGTAAGGAATTCAGTGTGGGTAGGCTTCCAGAACTGCCCATATTTTCCTCTGTGTATCTCTCTGTTTGTCTTGTGTGCTTCCAAGTACTTTGTCAAATACCATTTTGCCATGTCTAATATTCTCAGCATGTGTATGCTGTGTAGTGTGTTGCTCAGACCTCTTAAAAGTGGATGATGGTACAGCAGCATTGCAATGTAAGATACTGCTCTGGATGACTGACAAGATGATGATTTGAACTTGTAGTTCTTTGTAAGGTTATATGTAAATGTCCCCTAAATAGCAAAATAATTTCCTGTGGGAGAAAATAATAACACTGCTGTGGTGCTAACAAACATGAAAATAAGCTGAATTTAATTTCTGGAAAGTGTAATGTCAGCATGCTTCAAAATTTTGTGAAGATTCTTATGTGTTCTTCTAGGCTTGAACCTTCATGTTGGTTGCAGATAAGATACAATCAATAAACTGTCAGCTAATAGAATTAGTATTTTTCAAGTTGTTTTATCAAGATGAATCAAACTTAAATAAATGCATAAATCTTACCTTCACCCACAGTGTGGCACTGCATTCATTATAAATGCATGCTCCATATGTATAAGTTGATGTCCTTGGGTGTGACTGCATAGAGAAAATGTTATCTGAAGAAAGCCTGGATAATTAGCTTATGTAGGGCACCAAGCTGATACGTTGCTTGAAGTTTGAGGTTTTGATTTTGAGTTACTTCATTATCTATGTCATGCTTTCTTGAAAGACAAAGAGAATATTAAATATGTGCTCTGCACTCATTTGTTGGCTGTTCTTTTTTCCCAAGGCATCTTGTTACAGAAGTGCCAGGAAATAGGTAGAGAGTAAAACTAATAGCCTGTTTTGCTGAGAAGTATAAAGTACGTTTTAAAATAACTCCACTAGTTATTCTAGGCACATTTAAACTGTTTGTTCTTCAGCTTTAAACTGAAATGTGCAAATTATGATTCAAGACACTGTCTCCCATATTGGACAGGTTAGGGACCTAGGTAATGTTCTTTCTACTTGCTTTTGTCATTTAAATGATAAAAAGAAATTGGATACTGAGAATTCCTCTCCTGTCTTGCTTGCATGTCTGTTCCTGCTGTTTGTCTTTTCAAGATTTTCAAATGAAATTTGTTAAAGTGAGAAAAGAGAAGAAAGTGACACAAAGCCATGCCGAAGTAGCGAAAAATACAGAACAAAAGAGTCCCCATTCAGATTCCCAGTCTGGTATTTGATTAAATATATTTTTATGTATTTATTCAGTATCAACTTTATGTTACTAGTGTGCTTCCTATAGAAAAGCCTTAGCAAACTGTCCATTTGACCAAGTTGCCATATAAGGAACTAATAATTGTGTAACTTTTACTGAATTGTTGTAACATCATATACATCACTACATATAGTATTGAATGTCAGCCTGGGGAAATAACTTCGAAAATCTGAACAAAAAGCTCTCACCTGTACTAAGCACATGTTTAGTAAATAGAAAATCTCTTACACTTCCTGCATTTAATACTCAAGAATTATTGATATTCATTGTTCTACTTGTTTAATGTCAAAGAC
The DNA here is from genome assembly GCA_013397295.1 of Polioptila caerulea. Classification (NCBI taxonomy): domain Eukaryota; kingdom Metazoa; phylum Chordata; class Aves; order Passeriformes; family Certhiidae; genus Polioptila; species Polioptila caerulea. The sequence goes on from VYXF01004774.1 coordinate 426,157, forward strand.
AGCAGTCACATAAGCATTTTACTTATTTTCTATTGACGTGGTCCTTTTCCCTTTGCTGACAAATGTGCTGCTTTATGCACTGCCTCTGGAATGGAAACAGCAGTTGGTATAAATGAAAGACTTAAATTGTTTAATCTGTAGGATTATTTTAGTTAGTGTCACTTTAGATTCAGCATTTTATGTGAGTCATTTTATATTACCTGAAAAAATTCCAGCAAATAAGTAGGAATTATAAACAACTTGTCCTGATTTAAGCGTGGCATTGGTGTAAAATTCAAGCAGATCAGTAATGTTTTGGAGAGCCATGACAATGAAATATTTGGCACTTGGTCTTTGGATCATGTTGGCGATCAAGTTTGTAGACTATAGAACATCTCCCTGTGTTAGTTGTCTAGAGTGTATATGCAGCTCTAGAAAATGTATGTGTATGTATATGTTTTCATAAGCCTAATTTCCATAGAATGCCTGTAAAGCATCTCAGTCTGGGAGATAAATACTGAAAATTCATTTATTTCTCAAATTAGGATTAATGTTTGAAATATAAGCAATAGGAGGACCTCTGTAATTATGTCAAATTACTGTTTTAAAAGGTGTCAGGTGTTTGCATTATTTACTGTAGATGGTATGCTGTCAAGACTTCTAGTTTCCCAGTAAATGGGTGAGAACATAGATCTAGAGAAGTAGTGCCTTACTAGTGAACTTACACATCAGTTGAGGGGATAAAGGACCTATGCATTGTATCAGAATGGATTGCATTCCATTTCTCTCCTTGCTGCACCAGCTTCCTTTAGTTAGTTATCTTTGATGTTTGAGCTGTATTAAGTTCTGGTCACATACCCCTATACTCCTGTCCTAAACAGCAGAATTATTTGGCTTGATGTCCTAGACTGCTCTCTCTGTGTCAAGGTAAACTCAAAAGACCTATAACTAAGAGTTTTATCTGAATTATTCAATTTTGAAGCCTCTTACACTGTGATAATTTCAACATGGCAAAATCTAACACAGACCATCTGGCTAGCCTAAGGTATATAAAGGCTGTAGTGCAGTTGTGATGTAGGAGTCCAGAGGAGGCCACTAAGATGGTTAGAGGCCACAAAGATTGTATGAGGAAAGGCTGAGAGGATTGGATTTGTTAAGCCTAGAAAAGACTTCAGGGTGACCTAACTGCCCTTGCAGTATATGAAGGGAGCATGCAAGAAAGATGCAGAGAGACTTCTGTCAAGAGCTTGTAGTGACAGGACAAGGAGGAGTGGTATCACACTGAAAGAGAGTAGGGTTAGATTAGGTGTTAGGAGGAAGTTCTTTGCTGTGATGGTGATGAGGCACTAAACAGGTTGCTCAGAGAAGCAGTGGGTGCCTCAGCCCTGGAAGGCCAGATTGGATGCTCAGAGAAGCAGTGGGTGCCTCAGCCCTGGAACTGTACAAGGCCAGATTGGATGGGGCTCTGGGCAGCCTGGTCTAGTGAAAGATGTCCCACCATGGCAGGGACATTGGAATTGGATGATCTTTAAGGTCTCTTCCAACCCAAACCATTTTATGATTCTTTGATGAGAGCAGTTTTCAGCATAGGTGCTGTTATCTAAAACTGCATTCTGCTAATGTGAATGGAAGGCATTTGTTGTATTTGCTGCTGAGCAAGTCCCCACAAGGGTTTGTTGTTAATAAAATAAAATGCAGTTCTTATATCTGACAGTGATTAACAGTAGTAATTGGTATTTATATACCTATGTTTTCCCACTTTTCTTTGAACCAGTCTAGATGCTTTCTTTCAAATCTTATAGTAAAAATGTTGTAACTGTTGAAGTAGTTGTACTAGTTTTCTTTGTTTTCAGGTCAGTGTAATTGAATACAAAGTGTACATGGATCAAGAATCTTTTTAAAAATAAAAAAAGGATGGAGAAGAGTAGTTCTGTTTTCACAAGTTATAAATATTAACATTAGTTTTTGCTTATAGGTAGAAAATTAGAGGTAATTCAATAGACAAGAAACTGAACTGTATTACTTTTTCAGACTTGTCACTTTGAAGTCTCACATCTCCTTCTTCTCTTTATTCCCTGTCCACTATGCATTAAAATTTGTAATGTTTATGTACACTTAGAAGTAGTTCCCTCTAAATCTTTCAGTGCATCTCGCAGCAAGGCTTTGTCTAAATCCAAAATGTTGGAAAAATTTCATAAGGACGAGAAAGATTCGTGCTTAAACAAAGAAGAAGGAGCCCTCGCTTCTGACAGTCCAGACAATTCTGAGGGTAACAAATTTACTGCATTTTATATGGTATTAAAAAGGTAAAATGACTCAATTCTGACATTCTTGGTCAGATTAGGAAAAAAATCAGTTACTTTTTGAAGTAGATGTTTGTCATTATCAGTTTGAGTTATTTGTATTTATGTTTTTAAATGTTTCTCTGCAAGTGTGGTAGGTAGAAATATTCTTCAGAGTGAAACTCAGGTTCTTGTTTTAACTAAATTCAAGTGGCTGTACTTTAAAAGGGAACACCATATATCATTAGCCTTTCAAAACGTTACATTTAAACATACAGGTAGTGAAATCTTTGGCATTCAAGATAACTATTTAAGAAGCTCTTAAGAGAAGTAACAAATACCCACTCCACAAAAACAAATGGCTCTTGCTAGCCTTATTGAAATCTGTGGGGCTGTTCAAAGAGCAAAAAACACAGTGAAAAGACTGTTAAATCCATATGAGTTGATATTTTCTCTGAGTTTGATAGGTTTCTCAGAGTTCAGATTGTGTAGGGCAAGAGAAAACAAATATTCTTGCCTTCACTAGCAATGGGTGTTGAGAGTGGCTGAGTTGCAGAGTTTAATGGCTGCAGAAACAGTATTTGATTTTCAAATTATTATGGAAGGTGCTTTAAAAAAAAAACTCGGATTTGATGCAAACCCTGACTAGCAAAATATTTTAAAATTATTAGATATCTTACATAAACTCCGTGAAGCCTTCAAGATCAATGCACATCTGCTGAGAAATTTCACTAGATATGAGACAATTTAAATTAAAAAAAAAAAACAGGGAAATGTTTTCTTTAAACTTTTGTTCTATTAAGCATTCTAATTGGTTTTTCTACTCTTGTATAATCCCTTCTCTTTTCTTGCAAATCTCTACATAGGATGTTAGTTGCAGTTAGCATTTGATTCTGCTAATATATTCTCATTCAAAAATAGGGTATTGGAGGTCTGGTGAGATTATGGCTAATCTAAAACTCTGCAAAAAACTTGTAACCCAACTGCAAACAGACTCCTATTTGCTGGCTTGATAACTAGAATAGAGTTCCATCTGAATAAATTACTTTAAATGACTGCATTTGGCTACCTGAGAAACGGGCTATTTGTAGTTTTTTACTTCTGTTCAGCACTTGGAGCTTTCCATTTTCTATTTTTCAGTGTAGCAATATGTATTTATTTAGGCATTAACTTTATATACGTGTGGAGCTTGACCTTTAGACAATGTCTCTGACATTTATTTGTTGCATGCAGGGCAAGTCAGTCAGAGCTCTGTATTCAGGACAGAGGTGAGTTTAGATACAGGAATGTGGATTTCCAAGATGTGCAATCTTATGCACTTAGCCTCCCAATAAGACATGCGAGGGGACTTTGTCTTTAAAATCAAGAAAATAAAGCTATTCTACTTTTTAGAGAGGAGGCTCTTACAATCAAAATGAACATACTGGGGGCTGCCCAGGAAAAGGTGTTGAGACTCCTACTTTCCCACCTTCCCTCACCCTAAGTACATTTTCAGTACCAAAGAAAAAGGATTCTCCATTGTGATGGTATAGACAAGTATGGCATTTTTAAATGGGACTTGTATGGGCCTGTGTAGAGAACAGAGGAAGATCCCAGAGCTGAAGCACTTGGTCAGCACATGGAAGACTGATTTGGTGTTATTGATGTATGGATCTCCTCCAGTCTCCTGCAGCAGGAAATGAACTGTTGTCTGTGTCTTCACCCCTTCTGGTGTGTTCAGCGCAAGGACACAGCTACAGTCTCAACATCATGTGGCCAGGCAGAACAAAAGAGTGTTACCAACAGGATTCATGTTGGAAAAGACAGACTTAGTTCCCTTCTGTGAGAACTGTTAAATAATTTCATGTGTCATTTGATAAAATGCATAAGCAGCTTTTCTCCTATCCCTTCTCCAATGAGAATTTACTCAGAATCTGAGTATAAATGTGTGTGTTTTGCAGGCAGGCAGAAGGGAGTTTTTGAACTAGGAATGTCCTGCAGTATCTGGCTTTTAGTCTTCCTTAAGGAAGTAGAAACAGCAGCATTCTGCCTGAGAGCCAGCATAAACTTGTTAGGGTGATGTTGAACCCTCACAACAGTGAAATAACAATTAGGAGAGCAACTACAAGTTGTAGTTGTGTAAATACATAGAAGGGAGAACTGGATGTTCATCAGTGAGTTTTAGGAAACTTTGATGATGATTGTTTTCCTTATAGCCTTTAAGCAACAAATAAAATGTAGGTGCTAAGCCAATGGCATAGCAATTTTAAAAAATCTGTGGTGATCTGAGGCAGCAGATCAAATAAAATGAACTGGGTTTTAAGAAAGAAATGTCAATTTCTCTATAGGAGCTGTGTGTGAGATTGTCTTTCATGAGTAATGGGATGGTAACTCAGTTTTTGCATGTGACCTGTGCTGAACTTTAGGTATGTGTGCAAATACGAAGGATAGGAGGATAATGTTTATAATATGTTAATTAATTAAACAGGATTTACATATAGAATCAGTGGAAATTATGTGAATGCAACTCATGAGACTGCATATCTTTGCAATTGCAATGTGAGATGAAAACTGGTGGTTCTGGAAGGAGACTGATATGTCATACAAATAACTTTTAGATGGTAGTCTAGAATATTGCAACTTTTTTTCTAGGAATGCTTGAAGCCAATGGAAACTTTATCAAGATGCAGAGCACTTCACAGCCTGTGGGAGAAGGTCATGAAAATATGGATGTGGAAAAGATGCAGCTTCAGAAAAGTAATGAAGATGTTGTCTCTTTGAGTAGAGACAGCCTGGAAACAAATGGTGAGAACTGAGAGCCCAACCATTTCATCCAGTTAACTAGATCTAAATAAGTTACTATTAAAACCAGTTTACCCTAGTTCATTTCAAGTTGGGATTCTTCACTTCTGTCAGCTGTGTTGTGAACTGAAGTCTCCTAGTACTAGGTTGTGAGGATTTGATAGCATTAAAATTTTATGAGTCTGTCTGTAGTTTTTGTTAAGTGTTATGGTTATTCTGTGTGGACATACAGTACAGACACAGTTTATTCTCTTTTTTGAAATTTAGATTCAGTTTTAGCTTCTGGGCCTAATCAAAGTATCATGGGAGTTGGATTGGATACCTTGGAAGAACAAGAAGAAAAAGAGATCTTTTTTGCCAAGCTTGAACAAGAAGCTTCCTCTACTATTGATTATTCAAGATTAAATAAGGAGCTGGATTCCAATGATTCTGTCATACTAGCACCATTTGTACGGTAATTTAGAGGGAAGAAAAGTTGTGGGCACATGCAGCTTAGGCATGGCCTCTGAGGTTTTCTTGGATGATATCCTGTATATGATTCAGTCTGGTTTCTGTTTGTTTATTGTGGTTTGGCTTTTTTCTTCAAGAAAAGGACAGAAATGAACTTAATAAATAAAAGTGAGAGCATGACTTAGTGATGAGTAGATGTGGCTCTACAGTCTTGTGCATTACTCAGTTGTAACAACTCAACATTCATAGTTGTAAGGAGTAGCTAAATGAAGAGGTAACAACTGATAATAACAAGGAAATAGATCAGGATAGATCTAGACCCTTTAGACATGATATTACAAATGAATCTAGAGGAAAGATACTTAATCTTCATAGACTTAATAGGGCAACTCATTTATAATCAGTTATGTGAAAATAAGTTCAAACATCTGTGAGAAAAGCGGATGAAGGGGAAGTTCAGGCTGCTGTTGCTGAAAAGGATGAGTTCAGAGGCAACTTTTGATATGAAAACAGATGGAGGGATAGAATTGTGGAGAGCTTTAGATAAGGACAAAACTTCTGTTTTATGGGAAAAGAGGAAAGATAGGAGAGTTGGGTGGTTTTTTTATTTATTTTGTTAATCCAGAATGACAGGGTCAGAACAGGACGCAAACCTTGATGATACAAATATTTTTTGAGAAGTTAATGTAGATGTTGAAGAGAATGGAAAAAGGTAGTGGTTTTAAGAGTTAGAATGAAAATTTTAGTTGGGAAATACTTTATTTTAATAATTGCTGACATTTTACCACTTTTCTTACCTGTGATTTGATTTGTTGAACAAATTACAATTTTTTCTTTTATTACAAATTGTAAGAAGTATCAGAGTATAGAATTCCAGGAAAAAAAGTATATTTATTTGCTGTCCAGGAAGAGAGTAGAATTTTAATTTTATTTCTCAGAAATGGACATGCTGAAAAAGAAGAAGAAGAACCTGCACATGAAGAGAAATCTGGTAATACAATCTTTTCTTTTACCTGTAGTTCTTATATCAGCCTTTTAGGTTGTCCTTGCATTATGACCGTGCAGCTTTTATTCATACAGAGGGGCTTCTGCTTCTGTGCTTTTTCTTTTCTTAAGTGGATTTTTAATCTATTGTAAACCAAAAGAAAAAAAAAAAGAAAAAAAAAAAGAAGTAAAAACCCTGCATCACTCATAAATGAAAAAAACCCTCTGATGTTGAAATTTTATGTTTTATTTACTCCAGTCCTTTAACTGTCATCTGTATTGTTGTGCCATCTTCTCTTGCCTGAGTTTAATCTCTGTAATCTGCGGTATTATCTGATTTTCCCCTCCAAATTTCTGTGCTACATTTCTTGTTTGTCTTTCACTTGTCATGTCTCTTTATTTCATGCTTCATTGCTGGCATATGATAGAGTGAATTCATGTAATTTAATGGATTGTATTTACAAATTCATGTATTTAGCTGAACTTTTGAGAGGTCTTGTTGTCTGGCTTGAATTTCCCAAGCATAAGGAGGTTGTATTTGCAAACCATAAGCACATAAACACATTATGAACCAGTGTTTTTCCAGGGTTCTAGGTTTAAGTGTTACAGATATTGCAGACACTGGAGCCTGTAACCACAGGAGCTGAGTGGGAGGGATACAGCAAAAGAGAACTGAAACTTGTGAAGGGATCTAGGTAACTGAAAGAAGAGCCTTAAGCTTGCTTGTAAAGTTCGTTCTCTGACACACTTGATTTTAAATAGTGCTTAATCTTGAGAGTGACTTTTGACCCACCAAAGCAGATCATAAGAAGCCAAATTACAGATTCTGAGCCCCTAAATTGCTGGAGTTGTCAACGTGAATGTACAGAGTGCTTTATCTGCAGGGTTGGAATTGCATCATTTCACCCCTAAGTAAAAGAGAGAGTAATTGAATAAAAGGGGTCAGTTCAAGTACACCTTGAGGAGACAAAGCACATCTGATCACAAGGCAAGCTTCCTTTGAATTTAGAGATATTATCTTGACTTTCACTGTAGTTTTAGCACCACATTTAGTTTTGGAAATTTTCTGTTGCCTTTATAAAAGCAGTAACATTAGCAGTAGCTATTCTTAGACGGCACTGGGGAAAAGGAAATAGCTGTCTCTTACTGCCTTATCTTCCTTGAGTATTCACTCTATTTGATGTTTATTTTACTCTTTTAGGTGGCTACAGTGACGATTTTGAAGAAGAAACAGATAGTAATCCTGTCCTTAAAACTGAGGGAGATCAGGTGAATCAAAACATCATGTCAGAAGTTGATTTAAGTCCTCAAGAACAGGTATAGCTTGCTAAATGTTTCTATTCCTTGGAGGAATTTTAAAAGCTCTGCAATATGTAAATATAGTAAATATAGTAAATTTACTAAAAGTTAGAATGGAACTGTTGATACATACTGTCTGAAAGAATATAGTGGCCCTCAGACTGTATCTTTCTATTAAGGATATGAACTTTCCTGTGATAGATCATAGAAAATGTTAAGTTCTTCAGAGGTTTTCCTGCTTACTCCTCTTTTGAGTTAGGAAATGACAATGGAAGTGCACAAATGATGAGCTCAGGTGGAAACTCAGCCTCAGAATGGGTAGTAATTCATCTCTCAGAGCTATAGAGGTGGAAGTGACACAGACTACTGGAAGTAAATCTGTACAGAGAAGCCCTTTGGACAGAGAACCCAAAAATCTTCACTGTATAAGGGCACTGCTTAGCCCAAAAATCTTCAGTGTATGAGGGCACTGCTTAGTCAGGTCATTTGATGTGTAGCACATGTGGTTGGAGCACATAGGTGCATCCCTGGAGCACACATTCAGATTTGGGTATTTTACAAAAGAAGTCTGTGGAGTACCATGTATTCATTTTCACTGAGTAAACTTACTTGGTTTTTAGTTCTTTTTAAATAAATTAGTGCGGTATTTCTAATAAATGTTTGAAAAGAAAAGTTAGAATGGAACTGTTTATAATTTGCTTACTGCTACTTAACTTTCTTTTCTCAAATTACAATAAAAGAAAACCAGGAAGGAGCAAAAATACTCCTCTGCAGAGGAGCATTTAATTTCTGTTCACTTGTGAAAATGTTTATGGAGTGCAGGATGTTGAGAACTTTATGGCATCCTAAGGAGGGTTTTAGAGAAGTGCATATTCTTGAAGAATGAATAACTGCCTAGTTCTAAGTTCTAAAAACTATTTTTAGCTATTGGACCAACTTCTAAAGTTTATCTTTTTTTTTTTTTTTCCCCTGATATTCAAAAAGTAATTGTTTGGGTTTTTTTGGGTGTTTTTTAGGAAGAAGCAAACACTAGCATGCTGGCTAAAGGTAAAACATAAATGTTGATCAGTGGAAGAAGATTAAATGTAACTTTTTGAAACTTGCTTCCTTGATTTTTACTATTTCAATATTTTTCACCTTATTTTATTGTGTTCTACTGAAAATATGTTGAATTGAAATAGTTAAAAATAATCTAACTTATTAACTACATATAATCTACGTATTAACTCTTCAAGATGATCATCAATGTATTTTTCTATTTATTACTCCTACTCAGAACTGAGATTTGTAATCAGAGTTCATTTGTTTTCCATTAATGGTGATAAAATAATCTACATTATTTTATCATATTTTAATACATCATATACATTATTGCATCATATTTTTTGTATGCTTAAGACATCAAGATAAGCTCTGGTATACTTCTAATTCCAGCGTTACAAAGTATAAATAAGAGGGTTTGTGTTTTCTTTAACATTTATTCTCTTAGTTGTACTGCTTGATTCACAAGATTCTACTGTGGAACTTCAGAAGGCCCTTGAAGCATCAGATGTAGCTCCAGGTGAGCATGAGCAGCCTGAAGAAGTCAGTGCAGTTGAAACTAATGAAGGAGGTAAGGGCTGCTTTAAAAAAAGAAAAAAAAACAAAACAAAGCAAAAAAATCCCCACCACACAACAAAACTCAAACCCTAAATTCTTACTTTATTAAAATAGGTGACTCCAGTGTCTTCACTTGTTCTTAGATTATTGGGGAATATGAAGCCCTTGGCTTTTGCCAACAAATCGTGAAAGCAGAAGGAAATATTTCAGGAAAAAGTGATGTTTCTGCCAAAAAGATACCTTTTTACACTTGGTTATTATCAAGTAGCTTTTGATGCTTCAATTTCATATTTAAATATCATCTCCTTTGGTTATTTCTCATATCTAAAATTCTTCTTTGACAGCATTGAACTGAATTATTAAATACATTCTCTTATCAAACTTTGCACAACAATACAGGCCACTTATATCCAGATTATGGCTGTGATGGCATCTGTTAAAATAGTCATAAAACATAGGCAGTTAATTTTAGTACTGTTAAAATATTGAGATGGGGGAGAAGGGGGGAGAGGAATGCAAACTGTAGATGAGACAAATTAGTAGGCACTAATTAACTTGGCAACTGTTTCTTTTTATAGGAAAAATGTGATTTTTAATTATTTTTTTAATGTAAGCAATATCACTGTTTTCCCCACATAATAGACCTGTAACTGAATAGTAACTGAAACGTAACTGAAACACAGGCTCAATTGGAATGTTTCCCAAAACAGAAAATCCAATAATGTCTCTTAAAAGGCTGCTTTTTTCTCAGGTACTTCCCATGGACAAACCACCAGTGACATGGAAGCCTTACAGCAGGCGTATCATCACATTGATCAGTCTTTGGGGGACACTGATGAGCAGAAACTGCACAGTTCTGCAGTGGCACTCTCAGAAGGCTTAGGACAAAGCATTTCACAAAACAATGACATCTATGCAAAAAACATGTCAACTGTTGATTCAGGTAAATAGCTCAAAGGAAGGCATGTATTGTACAAGCTTGTGAAACAAGTGAGCTAATATCTGTAATACTCCATTTATGAAACATTTTTGAATGTTGTCTTTGTTACTAATACTTTTTCTAGATTGTTTTTTAATTTATTTTGTATTTGTTTCTCGTTATTTAGATTTACCTACTGTGGAAGAATTGATGAAAACAATTAAAGGGCATAGGTGTAATATCAGAAATTTTGATATGGACCCTGAAAGGTATTTATTTCAAGATGCATTTAAGAATTGTATCAACTTAAAGCTGCTAATGATTTGTGAAAAAATACCTTACTAAATAACTCATCTGTCTCTTTCTCTAAATAAATACTGAAATTTTGTTACATCCCGGCCTAGCATGGCATTTGCAGTGAACTGTTAAATAAATTATACAGTGTTAATAGGTTTAGACCAGGGATTCCCATACCTACTTTGGATAATAAGCAGCAGTGTTTGTCAAATCATTTGGAGGAGTGTTTGTCACTCTCACAGCTAGGATCTCTGCCTTCCCAGTCTTCTGCTCTTTCCCCTTCTCCATTCAAGGATTTCAGCCCACATCCTATCCTAGCTCTCTGAACTCCATAATCTTAAATTCAAATCCCTTCATGATCAAGCCCCACTGTTGTGACTCTTACTAAGCTGTGCTCCATGCTTCCCCCTTATTTGCTGCATCTATTCTGTCTGGAGCAGACAGCATAGGCCTTGGAACTGTCAGGAATACAGCTTATGCTTAGCAGATGAGTTCAGGGAGCTTATCATGTAGCTGCACTCAGCAGAAATACTGCTCATTTTTTAATTAGTGGTAATTGCAGGCTTACAGATGTTTATCTCGTAGCCAGTACCTCCACAAAAACATTCACTGCTGGGAAGTGGCTCCCACAGCATGGGAGCAAATCTGTATGACTAAATCTGCAAGATGGGTCTTAAAAGAGGCTCAGTAGCTCTTTGAAATTGGGGCAGTCTTTACAGCTGATACCTAAGGAAAAAATGCCTTGCTTTTTCCAGAGTGATAGAAAAGCAAAGGGCAAAAGTCTTTTTATATATGACCTCTCTTTTCTTGTAGTCCTGTGAAACTGGTAGGCAGCACAGAAAATGACCTCATCAGCCACTCACCCTTTGAAGACCCCCAGAGTAATACAGCTTGGGAGAAAAACTTAGTTGAAAAGTTTAACAGAGAAGAAAACATCTTTCTACGGACAAGTGAGAATGAAGATAACTTTCAGAGGATGACTGAGAAAGAAATTCAGAGCAGTGAAGTACAGCCTGAGATACTAAGAGATAAAATAGGACAAGACTCTCTGCTTTCACAAGGAAACAAAACTAAAAAAGTAAGTATTATGAACAGATTTTTGTTTTATGGAAGTAATTTTTAAAGGTATGTCTTTTTAGAGTCACTTGATTATGCTCTGATGTTAAGAAATGGAGAGACTGTTGTTTTTCTTGAAATTCTTATGTTGCCATTGCTACTGTTAGAGATCACCAAATCCAGTGGACATTGAGATCAGTGGGATTCTTCTTGTCCCAGCCTAACATCTGCAAGGCTGCTGCAATGCCATGTCTCCAGCTCAAGATAGTGATGTCTCTGAGCATGTGAGCATTGGAGGGACACATCTAAATGCACAACAGGCTCAGAGCAGGGAACATTTGTATAGAGAGAACAGTTAGAAATGCAATTCAGGAAGAATATAGGAGAGTGTGGCAGTGGCCAGTGTCCAGCTGAATCAGACAAGTGTGCTGACCAGCAACCTGGTCATGTCACCAGCTTTTTAATCTGATTTTTTCCTTTATTTCCCAGACTTGTTTCTTTACCTAATTTTTGTTCTTTTCCTAAAGATCCTGTAAATTTTACATTCTTACAATTGTCTCAGACATTCTAGAACAAGACTTGTGTAATCCCAAATTGTCTCCCTGCATCCCCATATTCTTTTCTCCTTGCATCCCCTAAATTAGCTTCACAATCCTTTAGGCAGTCATCTCTTGTGTGTGCAGGGCACTGTAGGGACAGAGGATTGCCTGATTTATCTTAGTGGTTTGCCCACCAGGGCAAACAGGCTAAACTTTGTCATTTGTTGGTCTTGGAAGTTGTGTGCTTTGTTTTTGATGCTCAAGCTTAGCAGAGATCCTCTGCCTCCCACTGCTCCTTTATTCATGGCTGGCTTTCTGTACTCACTGTGTTTATTAGCCTTTAGTCATGACCTACCTTATTTGCTAAGCAGAAGATCATGTAATGTACAGTACAATTAAAGTAAAAACCAATTTCCCAGATCAGTTAAACAGAGCCAGTACAAAATACTTGCCCTGTGTAGTTCTGAAGCAAAATTACTTACTACTAATTTGGTTAAAAATAATGTTTGCCATCACCCTGATGGTTATCTTACAGTTGTGTGATTTTGGTAGCTGGTTCTGTTTTTCACTGGTGAATGCTACCCTCAGTTTACAGCAGAGCCTAAAACTTGTTTTAAACAAATGTGTTCTGTCACAGGCTCTTCGGTCTTGTTCCTTGAAGAATGAAAGATCAGAATCAATGGCAACCAAACCAATGTCATATAAGAATACCAGAAGTCCCGGACCTGTACATAAAAAGAAACCTTCACATGGTCCTCATGGACTGCTTAGAAGTTCTGGCCATGGGAAACCCAGTTTACTTTCAAAGCAGTCTTTTCCAGTTAGTGAAAAGAAAACACCAAAAGAAACTTTCAAAAAGACCTGTATGAAAGCCAAAAGTCCTGCAGATAGAGCAAAATCTAAAGGTAATTCTAAGTTTTAGGAGTTTTAATTCTGAGTTGAAGAGCCAGAGAGGTTTGCTTTTTATGCTTCGCATTAAAAAACCCCAAATGTCATAGAGAAGTCTAAGCTCAAATGCAGTTAAGTACTGATTTTTTTCTGTATTAACATGAAATTGCTGTGAGAGAGACTTTTATATGAATCTTTGTAGTCTTGTTTCATTTCCACTCACATTTTCCACCACTATGTTTGAGACTTATCATTCGCCAGTAGGCCCAAAAGAATAAAATAAGCTGGTGTTTAATATCTACAAGTTGACGTTTTTCTTTACAGTAAATGCACTGACTCATTAACTGGTATGTTTGAGTCTGAATTCCTGTTCTCAGCTTCTTCTTTTAATCTTTGCTTTCCTAGAGTACAAAAAAATTACTGAAAGGGAAGTCCTATTTTCTGTTCATGTCTCTTGGAAACACCATGGAAAGGAAAATAGCACTGTAAGCCTGTGAAAACTGAGTTGCAAGTAAAGGACTGGACCTTTTTATTTTTGGTGTGAAGCCTGAAGAGTTTAATTAAATAATTCAGCTTAGTGTCTTTGCAGACAATGTTTGCTATCCCTGATGGGCAAGTGACTCTACAGGTACCCAGGCTTTAGTGCTTTTAAAAACCCTGCAGGTGGTGTCAGGAAAAGCAGTTTAGGATTATGTTACCTAGCTTAGGGAGGTGCTTCTGTGGCAGCTGTTGAAGGACCTCAGTTCCTCAGTACATTGTTGTGTCTCTCCCTGAGGAAGAGGTTTTACAGCCTGGTGAAGGTGGTGAAGGGAATGACAAGTAACTGAGAAAATAAGACCACTGGCTTCATTCAAACTTGCTCTTTCCTCTCTAGCTCTAACCATTCACTGTAGCAATTTTAGGTGATTTCAGACATTATTCTCACCTGGCTGCATTCTGCAGGGGCCTCCTCTATAGCTAGGGAGAGAATAGCACTGAGTCAAATAATTCCCAAGTCATCAGTGCTAAGGGAGCACCTTTCTGAGGCATGTGTGACACTAAAAAGGCATGGAATTTGGAAAAGAATTATTGTCTGGTGGGGTTCTTTTTAACGTGTAACATTCCTAAGCAGGAGCAGTTAAAATGGCAGTTGTAGTTACTATCTGTATTTCAGAAGACTGAGATGTGGACAATTCCATGTATGTTAGTGACTCTAGGGGAAACTTTCCTGATTTCTTATTCCAGTCAAGTTATTGTTTGATGCAACAAATAAATGTTGCATTTCTTTCCATGCTGTCTGCACTCCAAAGTCCTCTTTTGAAAATTGCTGTGTCTTATCTTCCCCACAGCTTGAAATACATTGTGTTTCTTTATACTTAGATAACTGGCCACTTCTCAAGTGGAGGAGTGAGGTTAACCTTGTTTCATGAAGGATTTATTAACCAGCTACTTGTTTCAGTTGTTTTCTTGGGTTTTATTTTATCTTGTCATCAGTCCCTTACTGAAAAAAAAAAAAAACCCTCCAGTTTTTCCATAATGTATCATTGCTCTCAAATTTCTGTATTTCATTCAAAATCCAGGTTGTAGAATACTTTGTATACCTACAGGTTGGATCACATGTATACATATTTTCCTAAAGGACATAAACTTCTGAATTTAATTTGTTCTATTTCACTTTCTGCTTGAATGAAGAAGCCTTATTTGCTACTAGGATAATAAGATCTGCAACAAATGAACCAACTTTGGAGGGAAGTATTAACAGAGTTTTGTCTGGCCAATCAGTTGTTAGTAATCTTGGACACCAGGCTCTGGATAATAACAGGCAATATCATCATGTGAGTAATAATCAGTGATGTTCCTAGTTAAAGCATGTACAACTTGGTTTGCAAGCCTATTTTGTCAAAGCTTTTAACAATTATCACAAGGTTGGCAAATACTGAAATATTGAATGAAGACTTCCCTTTGGTCAAACACTAGCTTTTGCTTTTAAAATATGCAAATATAATCATACTGCTTTTCAGTTGCTTGGATAATACTGTTGCTTTGGTGTTTCTATATAATTAAAGTTGCTTATTAAATTCTAAAAATTACTATTTCATTGTAAAAGAAGGTTAAATAGAACTTCTACTCTGTTATGAATGTTTAAACAGTACTGCTGCTCAGGGGTTTTTCCTATTTGCATTACATTAAATATTTAATAGTATCTTCTGACTTCTCCAAGATGACTGAATTTACAGTAGTATAATGGTTTTGCCTTCTCCCTTATCAACTGCATAAAAAAGCTATTCATTGAATACCTAAAGTGTTGCTGCTTTTCTAAAAGTAAGATGCATAATAGAATAATTCTGGTAGCAACATAGTGGCTGTCATCGTGATGTATTTGTTTCTTGTTGGTTTTTTTGTCTTGTGTTCCTCAGATATATTTTGCAAATGAGAAGGTAGCTCATTAAAATAAATATAGGATGTTTTGCTATTAAAATGTTGAGGGAATTGTAGTATTTTGGGTTATTTTTTCAAGTGCCTTGTGTTATTATTGAGAGCCAGACAGAACAGTTAAATAAAACTGATGAGCAGAGTTCTGGTAAACAATCAGCTGAGTTTAATGTTTCCCTAAATTGTCTTCCCTAGGACTTATCATTTTCCCCTTTCAAAAGCTGTGATAGAGAGCTGTATTTGTTAAAACGAGTACAAGCAGCAGAGGAGGACCTGAACACTGCTCAGGATTTGATTCAGCAGCTGGCCAGCAAGCTTTCACAAAAAGAGAAGGAGATGGAGGCTGAGGTAGTGGAACTGAAAACGCAGCATGAGAAGGAGCTTTCCCACCTGGGTCAGGAGAACTTTGTTCTTCAGAGTAAGGTACTTTGTCATCTTGTATCCCGTTCCTGTAGAAGAGAAGAAACATTGCTTCTGAAAATTGAGTCAGTGTTACATAACATGAGTTGTTGATGAGCAGAAAATCCAAATTTACACAGACCCTGCAACTTTATAAATGCATACCTGCTGTTGCATTTATTGCCTGTAAGACAAGATTTTTTTTTTTCCTGGAGATAAACCGTGTTATCCTGAGTTCCCTTACTTTGCTATTTTGAGAGTCCTGAAACGACTTTTTTGCAAATATTGAATTCACTCTTGCAGATGCCACTTGTTATAGATAAGTACTATATGCTGAGATACTGTTTATAGTTCTTGATGCATTTTTCAGTGTTGTGTTTTGTCTGTTTGAAACATTCCTGGAGTTATTCCACTATACCCTTGTTGGGGATAACTCCCTGCTCCCTGATAACTCCCATAACATACCCTCCTGTCTAAGACATAAGAACAGAAATTTCTAGCTTTTCCCAGATGTCTTATGTCTTTTTTCTGTTTCATAATGCTTCTGTAAAACTCCATTAAGAGCTGTTCACTGGCCTGCTCTCATACCTCAATGAAGAGATTGGACCATAGTCTTGTAGAAAATTCCATATGCTAACAAAATTTTCTTATTGTGTGTCTTTTTCTGAAAGCTAAGAAATATGGAAGAGATGGCTCAAGAAAAGAGGTGGGCCCATGCAGCAACAATTCCTGTAACTGAGGAAAAACTGGCACAAATACAAAAAGAGATTGAAGGTCAAGAGGTCATTATTCAAGGTTATCAACAGGTAACACCACACATCATGTTGAGCTGTATTCTATCCAGTTTCAGAAACAAAATTGTTTAATGGTTACTACTTTTCTGTTGGAAACAGGTACCTTTGTTTTCTAAAAAGTGAATGGAATTTGGGTGTGAAAGCAAGCATATTGTAGGTTTAAAAAGTCTTTCAGATGTTTAGTTTGGACTGTTTTTCCACACTTCTGTGTAAGTATTCTAAATTGTAAAAATAGGCAACTTTTCAGTTGAGAACTGGAAAAATACTTTATGGTCAAAGAAGAACCACATTTTTTTTTGCCCAAATGTACTTGAAAAGTAGTGCATTTAAGCAGCATTAGAAATCTGAAAAATTTTGGTTTTTAAAATGTTTTTCTCAAGACCTGAGCAGCAGATTTCAAGGCAATATTATTAGCATGCCTGATTTGTATTACTTAGGTAGAGAAATAGATAATTCAAGCTTAATAATTCTTTTGAATACTTGCAGGTGTAAAATCCAGTAGGTAGCTCAACCAGCTTCCAGCTGATGCTCAGCATAATTCCTTGATATTAACACTATGTCTTTCCAATGTGGCTGTGAGCATCCCAAACAATGATGGTTTGTGTCCCCAGACTGGAGCATGGGCAGGCTGAGCTCTGATCTATCAGCACTCAACAATGAACACATTTTTAGAATATAGTTGGAATAGTTTTTAGAATATAGTTTGTAGAGGATCTGTCTTATCTCCTTCCTGCAGAATGAGCAGACACTTGCATGAGATTGTACAAAATGAAAGTAGATATCTATTTTAGAAGCTGAGTAATGAAATATTTAGTGTTTTCTTCCACTATTTCAGTAGGGAAGCTATGTGATTCATAGAAAATGTTTTTTATAACTAGAAAACAGTAATTTATGAACATTCTTTAACTTTATCTATCTCAACTTAGGAAAATGAGAGGTTATACAAACAAATGAAAGAGCTACAAATCCAAAACAAAAAAAATGAGGAACAAATGTTTAAGGAGAATCAGTGCTTAAAGTCTGAATTAATACACTTAAGGTAGGCTCATTTACATATCTGACCCAAAATCTCTGGAGTTTTCTGCTGTTTATTGATTTTTTTATGAAGAACCATTGCAGAGTCTGTCAGGTGCATTTTTTCTAGTGTTTCTTGGGTTTGTGATTTTGTTTCCTCTTTTGAGAATTGATTTGTGTTGATTATGGGCACTTAATTCTTTGTTTTCTTGGTGGTATTGCAAACCCATGGGAAGACTAGAGACTTCTACTTGGGAAATATTTCAATGTTCTTACTCATATCAGAATGCATAATAAATTATACTGCACTTGTTCTGATATTATGGCTCTGCTGATGTTGTTAAGATGTTTTGATGCTATTGTAAGACACACAGCAAATCAGGGGGCACAAGAGATTCTGCTCGTGCAGAAACCATTCTATCCACTGCATTGTAGGTCCTGTGAGATTGGTATCCATTTGTGCTAGTAATGAGGACAAACAACCTAGCAATTGTGTACTCCTAATGTACAGATCTTTGCTTTGGAGAGGCCTGTAAATGAGTTCCACTGATGCAGGGTAGATTTTTATTTCCTTCCCTTGTGTAGTCCAAATAAACAAGTTTGTGCGAGGTGAGATGACTTTGCCTTACAGCAAATTTTGTTTGTATATAAATGTTGTGCATATTTGCTTCTCTTTATGTTTTGAACCTGCACAGATTGAATTTGTGGTACAATCTGAGGGGCAGGGGGTTGTGGTTTTTTTCAGTAGCCACTGATAGTATGCTGAGTCACCACATTGCATAACTGCTTTTACTGTTGTTGTTTAGAGAAAAGATAGAGAAGACTAATAGCCAGTCACGAATCATGCAGGATTCTGAACCAGCCAGAAACCAGAGTTTCACAGAATTGATTTCAGAGCTTCGAGCAGCACAGGTAGGTATATACTGAGCCTATAAGGTAACAAAGTAGTGCCTTTGCTTGTAGCACAGAAATACAAATTATTCTGCTGGAAACACGAGGAAGAGGAGCACATGTGGCCCTGTGCACACAGGCCTGACAGGAGCTCACTAGCAGTAACATACCTACATGCACATGCCTACACACTCGGCCTGTTTACTGGCTGCTCCCAAAATCTCAGCCCCACAGTTGATTTTTGCTGTACCTGGGCATACCTAGGACCAAGGGGCTCCATCTCTAGAGGTGGCTCTGGCACCTTTGGTCCTGCTTGGTCTTGAAGTTTGCTAGTGTTCAAGAGTAGCAAAAAGAAGAGACACTGCCTGCAGAAAATGGCAGGAAGTAGAATGTAGGAAGGTGAACTGGACAATACATCTGTCCATTTAACTTACAGTCTTCAGTCTCAGAAGTAAGTCAAGCCATTTTCTTTGCTTACCCTCTCAAAAGGCAGAGGTTTTTCACTTCTTTGACAGTTAACTAAGGCTTTAAAAATCTGGGGTTTAGGGGTTTTTTTAATGTTTACCTTATGTTTTTCCATACTCTCCTATAGCAGGGCCTGAGAATAATACCAAAATTAAAAGACCTTATTGTTGCTGTGGTCAGATGCAACTGTTGTGATTTAATCTCTGTATGATGAAAAGGCATGATCAGAGATTTTGTGTGATATATGTTTAGTTTTTCATGTTTTACTGTTTTCTCTAAAACCCAGAAAGAAGAAGCTAAATTACAAGAAGAGATAAGGCGTCTAAAACAAGATAAGCAAGCTCTTGAGGTAGACTTGGTACAAGCCAAGAAAGAGAGAGATTTAGTAAAAGTCCAGATTGCATCTGCATCAAGTAAAGTACCTTCATTTTGTTGAATAATTTTGCTTACTTTGCATTTCAGTAAATAAATATGTAGCAAAAACTTGTTTCTTAATTAAGTATTACTTAGTGAAATGCATCTAGACCATTTCCAAATATAGTCTAAACTTCTAACAAAAGCGTATGGTGAAGGACATGCTGCAGTACTTTTGGTACTCTATTAGAAAGCATCTTCCTGTATCCAACCAAACTCTTTGTTGTGGCCTTTGAAGTTTGATTTCTTTCCCATTTTTTACTGGACATGGAAAACAGATTATTTCAATTATGTGAAAACTCTGTTCGTAAGAAAATATTTACTATGTTACATCTTAGTTTCCTATTTAGATCTTGCCCATTTTTTACCTCTAACTTACGCCTTGGGACTTCTTTCAGCATTCCTATCAGAGCTTTTTCCAGTTTGAATCAATGAGAGAGGGCTCAAAATTGGACTCTCTCATTTCCAGTGTCAGACATCACAAATGCTAAGTGCAGTAACATTTACCTCCTTGTCTGCTCTGAAAATGCTTGATCCCTAAATGGGAGGAGTATGATCAATACACATCTAAGCACATATTCTATGTTGTCATTCATCTTGATGCTGAAGGTCTGTTTACTAGAGCATATCAAGAATAGATCTCCTTTTGATTCTGTTTTAAATACTTCCTGTGGCTAACTGTATGCTATTGAGTACTGCTATGTGTGGGAGAAATAAAGGGGGTTTTACAAATATTGCTGCTTTTAAAATTCTAATTAGGATCTTGTTTTAAAGCTACTACAGTAACAGTTTTGTCAAAATGGTAAATGTATGAAGTATGCTGAGGAAAACAGTGTTGACTCATTACTCCTTCAATGCATAATTACTAATAAAACAATTCTAAGAATGTTTTATTCTTGTAGGCGAGAAGTCTTATGAATTTAAAGTTATGGAAGAATCATACAAACAGGAAATTGCTCATTTAAAAAAAAGACTTCAGTGGTATGCAGAAAATCAAGATCTTCTGGATAAAGATGCAGCCCGTCTTAAAGATGCTAGAGAAGAAATTGAGAAACTAAGACTAGAGGTGATAATATCTAGTTTTATCTAAGAATTTGGAACTGGAAATTGTTTCTTTTTCCAGTGATGAGTGTAATGTAATTATTTCCTTCATAATAATCCCCCTTTTTTTGGTCTGTTAGGTAGGTTCTATTGGACATCTTGGTTACGCTTCTAGGAACAAAAGTAACATGCTTCCCTAAAACCTTCAAATCTCTTGACCTAAGGGGAAGAAGTATATTGTTATGTTAACAACTAGGAACACCTAGGAACACCTCTTCTCATTCTCTTTTCTCTCTTTTTGCTCCACAGTAACTTAGGTGATATATTTTTTTTTTCTCTTAAGTACCACTTATAAATTCTTTCTTAGAAAAGACTCTCTGGTAACTGTAGTAGGGAGGAAAAACCCAAAACACTTGAAATCTAAAACAAAACTAATACATGAATCTTGAATACTGCTGAGATTTGCGTTGTCTCCTTGTCAGTACATTGGACTTAGGATTCACAAAAACAAAAAGTTCTACCAGTGCTAAAATGTAACTGATCTTTTTTAACTGAATTTTTTAATGGTGTTTTGTTAGCGAGATCACAGATGAAAGGAGGTGTCTCTGAAGGAGCAGCCAGGGGCAGACACCACCCTATCAAACTTTGACCAAGATGTCATTCCTGTCAAAGAAAATATTTTTATTATCATTTTCTCTGGGCTAGACTGCTGTCTAAAAATTCTGTCTAGAACTGTGACTTCATAGAAGTAATCAAATCAGTGAGGCTATAAAATGTTGGCATAAAAGCATGACTTATGCTAATACTACCAGTATGGGAGAGAATTCAGGATAGGAATATTTTTAAATATCTGGGTGTAATATCCTGTACAGAGATCATAGTGGCTAATAAAGGTAGGAAATTCTATTTTAGATCATAGCTTTGAGTCCTCATGGCCAGACTTCACGGGAGTGCAGGAACATGAGTTATCCAGGTCCTTCCTCTGATTCTGGGACTCAGCTGTAATTTAGGCACAACATAACATTGCCTTTTGGATGTTAATATATCTCATCACATAGTATAGCATTGCAAATCACAGACCAGTTCCTAAATTCATCCTGAAATCATGGAATGCACTGTAATACTTTGTATAATAGCTTATTAATCAACCCTGCATACTGGCAGTATGAAAGAAACAGTTTTACTGATACAAAGACAGGAGTGTCCCAGAGCTGAAATTATCTTTTAAATTTCCATATCTGGTTTCAGTTGCTTTGGAGAAGGAAGGTGTCATGTGGGCTGAGAGTCTGAAGAATCATTTAGTACAGAAATTACCATTACAAGTTTAAGTGGCAGAATACTTCCATCACATCTTGTGTGTTTGAAATGCTTTTGTACTACAGGACAGTGTCTCTGAACACATATTTCAATTTGTCTCCTTGTAAATTGGGCAGGTTGAGAAGCTCAGAGCTGAAGCAGGAGATCAGTGTGTGCAACAGAAGAAACGTTTGCGAGACAGAGCAGCAGATGCTAAAAGAATTCAGGACCTTGAGCGACAAGTATGCAATGAAAGAGTTGTCTTTCATTTAACCTTTGTTTCAGATAAGGTCTCTTCAAACCCCAATTCTTTCATAAGGATAAAGCACATAGCATGAAGTTCCGTGATAAAGTCACTTGTGTTATTGAAGACTCATAAACACAAAAAGTTGCAATTGTTTACTTAGAGCTCCTCTTGCTACTATCTTCTAACAAGTTGATATCCCTTTTAAAATCTTCTAAAATAACTGTTTAGAGTTTCTTTGAAAGGGGCAAGATGGCAAAAGCCAAAGTTTGCTGTTTATCTTCTAAGACTCCTGTCCATGTTCAGTAATTCCTTAACAGTATGACAAATTTCAACCAAGTTGATTCAAGAGTAGAGGTTTAAATTATATTGGATTCCTACAAGATTCATGAAAACTAGGGGAGTGGAGATCTTAAAGTCCATGTCTCTACTAAAGAAACATAAAGTGGAAGTGGGCCTTCCTGAATTTTAGGAGGTTGCAGTTGTATTAGTTAGGGATGTGGGACTCACGGGCAAGAGCCTTTGCAGAATTCTGATATGAATATCTTATCTCAGATAAGAGAGGGCCTTGTTATTAGTGTTACATGCAAAGTGTTATTTTTACATTATTGCAGTCTGCAAAATAAAAGGCATATAATCTGTTATTGGGAGAATAATTCCAATATCGCTATGAAATATCTTTAACAGTTGGAAAAGTAGATTGTGAACGCAAATCCAGAAAAAAAACATATTCACAGCATTAAGAGCTGTGCTCAAATCCCTTTTTTTGACATTTTTAGACTATTGACATAAGGCAATCTGATGACCAGAGCATGAGTCTTGTTTTTTCTGTAAACAAGAACATAAATGGCAGGAATATAAAATAATTCTCAGTCTATGCATCTATAGTTTTCATTCTTCCACCTTAAGGGAATGAAATTTGTTAACATTCTGTCACTTATTTCTGTTCCCTTTTCATTAGAACATTATTATTTTTTGACCTTTAACCTAATTTTCTTATGAACAGATCAGAGAAATGGAAGGAATTCTAAAAAGAAGGTATCCAAATTCTTTGCCTGCTTTGATTTATGCTGCTGCTGCTGCTGAGAAAACGAATGATAATTCAGCTAAAACAAACACAGTTGAATTTTTGGAGAGAAGAATAAAGAAATTAGAAACAGAACTTGAAGGTAAAGATGATGAAGCTAAGAAAAGCCTCCGTGCCATGGAACAACAGTTTCAAAAAATAAAGGTAAAAGTTGAGTATTCCACTTCACAAGTAACAGTCACAAGGCAACTGGAGTCTTACACTGGGTAGTGGTTAAAACTGAATGCAAAGTCTGGATTCAAGGTAAAAAAAAATACTCAAAGAATTTAGAACCAGGATTTCAGTACTTTCAGCACCTAAGATAAAAATAGCATTGAAATTGCTAGGGTAGTATTGAAACAAAGAGGACATGTTCTCGAGGCATAATAATTTAATTTTTACAATTAAGGTAAGTAGTTTTCACCCTGTGGGTCAGAGTAGCTGTTTATGTAATTCCTTGCTGTACCAAAGGCTGTGATTTCAAAGGTCTGCTGACTGAGCATTTCTGTTGGGAGCATTGGGAACCACTAAACATGCTGTCCAAAAATTACATGATAGTGAGCCTAAAGACTCAGGTTAGGAAGCATGGCAGTCTGGCATTTTACTTCAAGGAGAAGATGAACTGCACAGATGCTTAATGAGCAAGAAGGGAAAGCATTGGCCAGTTGTTCCACCTTTTCTCCACAAGTCACTCATACTTTTCTCAAAGGCTGTTAGGAAGGTTAGGTTTTCCTCAGCTTATTAGGAGGACAGATTCTGTGTCTCTCTGAATTTATATTTCCATCTTCATACTTAAAAATATGTAAAAAGAAAGATCTATTCTGTTAAAAATTAAAATGTTTTGGAAAATAGGAAGTACAGTTTTGAACATGTGGCATAAATGTTTGTCAGCTGACATATAACGGGTACATAATGACAACATTGGTAGCATCTGAAAAGGACTCAATTACATAAAAATGAAATATTTTCTTGTCAATATAATTTTCTATCCCATAGTTGCTGCATCCATTGTGATTAGATTATATTTTAGTAAATGTTTCAAGTAATTATGTTTTAAAACAGACTTAATTGTTTGGCTCACTAATTTCTGAACTGATTGAGCAGTTTGTTAGTAATCCTGATTTGTATGCTGTCTACTGAAATCTTCCCTCAGATGGGCAGTAACTGTAAAGAATAATAAGAAAATCTAATAATAACAGTACACTTAAGAAACCACTTTTTTGTCCCTGCTTTCTACTCCCCTCCTAGATACAGTATGAACAAAGACTTGCAGAGCTTGAGCAACTACTTGCCTATGAATTTATGAATGAAACACCAAAACTGAATGGTGATAAAGCCACTTCTACAGAACTTGAACAGGAGCTTCAGAATCTAAAGAAGACCCATCAGATCACTGTTGGAAACCTCCAAACAGAAATTGAAAATCTTAAAAGTCAAAATTCCCAGTTAAAACTCAGAAGTAAAAATGATAATAAAGACTTGGAGTCCATGGACTCTAAGATGAAACAAGGTAACACAAAAGACAAGTTGTTAAAACTAAATGAAGAGCTGGTCACCAAAAATAGAGAAATACAAGACCTCACAAAAACTGTAGAGAAACTTCAAAAAGAAAGGATGGTGATGTTGTCTGATAATAATTTGAGAAATAAAACAGACACCAATGGAAACTCTACAGAAGTCCTGAAAAAGAATACTTCAGCAACAGATAGAAGGAATTCCAACAACACTGAACCCTGTCTAAGCATTTTCAATGATGACAAAATACACCAACCACATACCTTTTCTGATTCTCATCTCTCAGAAGTTCTGCAAGAAAATGCACATCTGAAAGAGGAGCTGGAGAGATTGTCCCTAGAAATGAGCCAGCAGCGGGTGAAGTCTCAAGCAGCACTGGCTTATTCTGAAAGTAACCTACGAAGGTAAATGCTCAACATACTCCGTTAAAAACCTTCCTAAAGTGTTGGCAAATGTGGGATTGAAGTAGCACATTAACATGTCAGCCATGTGTGAAGGTTGCTTATGCCTTCATTTATAGTGTTTTCTGGCTCTGGGAGGGGTTTGGAGGGTTTTTTGTTACTTGGGGATTTTTTTAAGCAGTGCACTGTCGCAGTTCTTTCTACAGCCAAACCTGTATTAATGTTTTTATTAATACTTCAATATTAATACTTCAATATTAATACTTCAATTTCTTATGTGTTTAAATAAAATATCTCAGTGTAAACATCATATCTTAGATGCTTTGTGTTGTATAGCATTAATATTTGGTGCATGTTTTTTCCTTCAAACTTGGGGTTATGCTTTCAGTAGGATTTACTTGGCCAACTGTAGAAACCTTATACTTCACCTAGTCTCCCTTACATCCCTTCCCAGTCAAAGTAGAAGAAATTGGCATGTTTCCATTGCAACACAGTCTTTTCTAAAATAGATACCTAAAAGAAGAAATCTGTATTATGAATAAAAAGCATGTGTTTTCTTGCCACTGTTTTAATAAGAGGAAGCAGCAAAGATGATTGACTGAATTTTCTGTATCCTATCTGCTTCTAGTTAGATAATACCCATTTCCACCATTGTAGGTTTCCCACCCTTTCCTGCTTTCAGAGCAATAGAAGTAATGGTGATCCTCTCTTGCAAGGCTTTGTTATGAAATATCAAAGATATGTCACCTTTAACATTTTTGTTACTTTGTGTGTTCATGTGAGGAGCTGCTGCATTTTTGAAGAACTGTCTGTAGCTGCTTTACTACATCTCACTTTTCTCTTGCTCTCTTCAGGATGCAGGAAGACACAGCAGAATACATTGCATCTCTGAAAGCTTCCCACCAGAGGGAAGTCGAGACAATTGTTTGCCAGCATGCAAAGGAACATTCTACTTCTAAAGTAGCTGAACTAAAGAACAGAATTTCAACACAGGAGGTAAGACACAGTAGATACATTACTTACATATAGTTAGATATATCTTATTCCTTTCTGTAGTACTATAAACTTACTTTCTTTGAAGTAGGACCTGTTGTTTTAAAAATCATCCTGTGCCGCAGTATTCACAGAATCCCAGAATGGCTGAGGTTGGAAGGGCCCTCTGAAGGTCATCTTGTCCAATTGCTTTGCTCAGGGGGGTCATCCAGGACCATGTCCAGGTGACTTTTGAGTATTTCTAAGGAGAGCGATTCCACCACTTCTCTGGGCTGTTTCACACATGGTGTAAAGGGTAAAAAGAGCTTTATCATGCAGATTATCTAAGAACATTTTAAAATGAGGAAAGTAATGAAGATTGAGGTTTGTTTTCATATACTACCTATGTACCTGTGTGCTGTTGAGCAGCCCATGCACATACACATGTTGGAGGCAGTGTTGTTAATGCACACATCAGTTACACCTGCAGTACTTCAATCACAGGACCATGGAATGCTAAGGGGTTGAAATGGACCTCAAGGATCATTTACTCGTAAGCCCCCTTGCCATGGGCAGGGACACCTCCTACTCTAGACCAGGTTGCTCAAGGCCTTGTTCAACCTGGCTTTGAGCACTGCCAGGTTTGGGGTGTCCACAGCCTTCCTGAGCAGCCTGTGCCACTGTCTCATTATCACCACAGTAAGGAATTTCTACCTAATATTTAACCTAAATTTCTCCTCTTTCATTTTGTACCCATTAACTCCTTGTGCTATCACTACAGCTCCTGATGATGAGTCTCTCTCTGGATTCCCTGTAGTCCCCTTCAGATGCTGGAAGGTTGCTATGTGTTTTCCACACAACCTTCTCTTCTCCAGGCTGAACAGCCCCAACTTTCTCAGTGCTGCTTATCTTTTTCTGTACTTCTCCTGAACAGGTTTTCACATGTTGTCATGAGTGTGTATGCTAACGACAAAATATTTTTAAACCTTTTGTAGATACTAATAAAACATCTTCAAGAGCAACTTGGTGAACAAGAGAGACATCAAGAAGCTCTTTTGGTTTCACAGATAAGAGAGCAACTCCTACAAAAAGAGGTATATTTAAATTTCAGTGGGGGTACCTTAGTCTAATAAGAGTTTTCCTCCTAATTCATGTTAAGCCTCAAATAATATATAGTAAAATAAGTCATAGAAACAAAATCTTTTTCAGTTGCTTCTACATCAATTAGCCCTGAGAATGCAAGGTTTTTCTTGGAGAAATACCACAGGAGAATGCCACAGAACAGAGCACAGAACTGTGACCTTTTTTGATTTTAATCTTATTATTATTATTTTGTTTGAAATGTCTGACATCTGTATGAAGTGTGATCAGCAGGCTAATCCAGGTTTTCATATCCTCTGAGAGTTATGTTGGGTAGTGGTAAATAGACACACAGGACTTTTTCTTTATTCCTCTTTATTAAGAGGATTTTTTACTATTGTTTTCAAAAGCTTAGCTTTTTTCATCCTCCATTGCCATAAAACTGACTTAGCAGTTATATTCTTGGCTTTCTCCTCTGCTATCTCTGAAACTTACTGTGTCTTAAGAAGGGAGAGTTAGCTATAAAGGTTCTGAAATTCAATGGGTTTTGAGAGAAGTATATAGGTTTTTTTCTAATCTTCTACTTCTGTCAATAGCATATAACCTAAAAATTACACTTGTCCTTATCTTTACCTTTGGGTTAATGTTGTGTCAAATTGCTGCCCACCTTTTAGCTCAAGCTTTTAGAATTATTGGCTGTGCTTTTGTTCTTGAAGTACTGCCAGTCCTTTTGTTGCCAGGAGGAGGATCTAGCCTGTCTCAGCATTGTGCATATGCTTCATTCACCATCTCCATAATGTATTAACATCATTAATTTTAACTTAATTTTGATAATACTCTAACTTGCACGGGTTATTAAAACCTATTAATCTCGCTAAACTCAGATTTTTCTGGGTATTTATCTTACACATGCAAACTTCCACCTCTGTGGAATGTATTTGTATAAAACTGTGGGTTTGTAGGGGGAGAAAAACGATGTCCTATAAACAAATTGTGTATTTGCAGAATAGAGGCTGAGACTTTGGGTTCATATAGATGTTGGCTTTCCTTACAAAGCTTGTTTCATTCCAGTGGTGTCAGTAATATGTAATTCTTCTTCCTGGAAAAACAGGGTAAGAGTACAATGAGACAAATGTTACTGTTTCCTCTAGGTCTGCTTTACAGATTATTGACAGTGATGGTTTAAGAGAGTGATCACCCATCTGACCCACATGGTAGAGGCCAGGTTCTTCTTATTTAGGAAAATGTAAAGGAGTATCTTTGTTACAGAAATCATTGCAAGACTGTACAGAGAGAAATATCTGTGTAAAGCCTTGCTTTTGCCCTCTAGCACAGCTTCTGTGCTACTTTTTAAGTATATGCTAAGCATTAAATGGTTAAATAAGTTTTGCTGAGAAAAGAAGACAACCAAACCTGCAAATGGAAATAGTAGTGATAGGGGAAAGCACCTCACTGGTAATAGGATTGAGTCCTCTGTCTAAAATGGTGGTGCCTACAAAAAGGCAAAGCTTTTCCTGAGGCTTCTTTGAAGATTGTTGTTTGAATACTAATCTCAGAAATGCTGTTCATGGATGTTTTCCATTAACTGAGTACTTCTTTTCCTTAACAGCTTGCATCTAGCACTACATTGTATGTGACGTGGTTCTGTCACTGGCAAAATACACAGAGCCCTTTTTCCCCTTGGGCTTTTTTTCCCTCATGAGATCTCTCCACTATGATTTTTTAATTGTATTTTATTATATACTGAGACCACACATCAGCCCTTCCCTTCAGTGGGGCAACCTAGCAGCCAAGCAGCAGACACTCAGTTGCACAGACCTTTTGGAACTAAGACTTCTGCTCCTCTGACAAACGTGGCTGAACAGGTTCAAAGCTGCTGGAGTGATGGACAGGCAAAAATGTGCTGACATAGGCCCTGTTATTTTAGAAAGCTACCTTAAAATCTGGAAATAATAGTAAGCTGCCTTAGAGTGACTTCTCAGTAAGAGTGACAACATCTTATGAAGATGCAGTGCTTCCAGCTGCTTGAGTTCACAGCAGAGAGCCAAGGATGGCTGAGTGCTTGAAGAGGGTTAGCAGCTCTCAAATATATTGGCTAAGGGGAGCTAAGAACTCTCATAAAGTATAAAGCTGTCAAAATTTTCACTCTAGTTTACTTATGCACTTGAAGAGTGACCAAAAAAATAGTTTGGTTATTAAATGAAGTTACTTAAAATAGGCAAAGAATGAGAATAAACCAGTAGGGCTTTATGAGAAAACTTCCCTGGATTTCTGGAGGATTAGGAAATCAGTTGTCAAGTTATTTTACCTGGTAATTATTAAACTTACATGCAGGCTTCTAATCACCTCTCTTAGCATCATGTCTTTAATTAATTTAGTCCTTAGAAATACACTAGTATCTTTTATGTGTGGTCTTCATCTTGGGTGTGAGAAGGGATGGTGTAAGAACATCTAATCATAATATTCTCTGTTAACTTTTGTTATGTGAAGTATAAAATGTGACAGAACACAATCCCTTCGTAGCATTATTAACAGGACTGGATTTGTCAAAGAGGACTAAGGCTGTCCTAAGGCTACTTCCTAGAAATAAAAAATCCTAATATAAGTCCCTGAGTCCCTGTTAAAGCTTTTGAACAAAGGACATTTCTCTTTTATGTCTTCCTTTCTATGGCTTTTAAATGTAATGAGATTAAACAATGCAAATACATATTTAGAGGAATCTGGTTTATACACCACCTGACACAATGATAACAATTTTCATAAATTCTCTTTGACTGTAGGTGACAAAATTGTTGGAAGAACTGAGAGAGGCTAGGGAGAGCCAGAGTCCTGAGATGAAACATTTCTTGTGCCTGGAAAAGAAAATCAAGCATATAGAGAACAGACATGCAGAAAGAGAGCACGAAATTCAAAAGGTACACCAGTGCATAACTGCATTTACTTCTCAAGAGCAATTTATTCGTTTAACTGTAATTTTATGGTATTTATTCAGGCTTATTTAGCTCACTCTGCAGGAGGGGAGTAGCTTTTATACATGGTTTTGTCTTTGCCTGCTGATGCGAGTGAAAGTAGGGGCAGGCATGGTCAGCTCGACCCTGCTGTGGTAATTAAGATTTCTTGTGTAACTTGCTTGCAGCCTGGTCTAAGGCAGCCTTGCTGTTCCAGAGGGTTGGACAGTGTGACCTCTGGAGTCAATTTCTTTATTTCATACTTCAGTTACACAATGAAAGCGAGCTTCTGAGAACTGACAAGAGTTTGGAATGCAGAGTCTAGGCTGTGATGTATTCCTTGCTTGAACTGTAATTACCTAGTCCTAGCAGCCCTATTCAGATAAGCTACATTAAAAATGCAGAAATAACTTATTTTATTTTAAATTTCAAATTTTAAAACCAGATCTCAAGGAATATACTTTTAATGTACTGATTTTTTTTGTTGTAGGATTTCTTCTTGTACATTTCTATATTAGATACTTGTTTTCTTTCAAAAAAGACCTGTGCATAAACAAGTCATTGAATTAAAAACAAATCCTGTTGCCACTGTTGTTTTTGTTCTTTTTGTTCACATTCTGTCCTTTTACAGGTGATTGTAATACAGTTCATTTTTTTACTATTTATTTGCTTTTATATAATGTGAGGATGTCTTTACCATTTCTGTGAAGCGTTTGCTGCTTCCTACTCTGTGATGTAACTCCACTGAATACCAATAGTATTTACTAAGATGTTTTAGGGTTTTTTATAACAAATAATAGCATACATAATTAATACTAAATAATTTAATCTTTTTGTGGTGCTCCTGACCTTGTTATGTATTAAGCTTTGGGTTTTGTTTTGTCCTAGCTTTTCTCCTTTAACCATCAGCACTGGGGAACTGAAGAGTTGCCCAAATGAATTATATCAAAGTGAATAGTGTAGAAAGGGAAATTGCTAAGCATGATGTTAACAGGTTATCCTTAGTATCCAACTGCAAATATGGTAATTATGGCCTTTAAGTGATAGGCTTTCTTTAAAGAATCTATTACAATTAATTGTGGCGTGGAGATTTTGATATCTTATGACACTTTTTGTGTTGTGTAATTTAATAGGATTATGTCAGGGATTCGTGTTAAAGTTATTCAGACCTTTTTCTGCAGCAGCATCAGATCTTTGTGACTACAGGACAATCTGTGATAATTCATAGAATTTGTGGTTTTTAAAAGTAGAGTAGTAGGCTACAACATTTCATTCAGATTTAGTTTGTTTTGTAGAGCATTATTTTAATTACCACATTCAAGTGGCAATTCAAAAAGTTAATTTTGATTTATAGAGGGTTTTATGTTACATGCTTAGCTTTGTCTTAAATATTCAAATTTAATTGCTGCTTGGAGAGGATAAGTTAAATTCTCCTGGGGCTCATTAGTCAATAATCAATTCTACCCTTCTGTCATTAATGCAGATATTTAAAGGAAGTCATTGCTATTGGAATGGTTTTTGTAATATTCAGAACAAATTGCATCCACCTAATGTGAGCATTCAGCTTTGAGACTGAGCACCAGATAAAATCATGTGGCAGATTTTTGCAGAGTGGCAGCACTGGCTGGGTATTGGCACAGGAAGTCACAGTGCTGACTTTCTTCTGATTTGCAGGCAGCCCAGCTAACACGGCACATTTCTGAGGTGAGGCAAACCCAGGAGGCTGAGAAGTGGCGAAGGCTGGCACAGCAGAAGAATCGGGAACTGGAGAAATTTCGAATGGAATTGGATTCAATACTGGATGTTTTACGTGAACTGCAGAAACAAGGGGTTGTTATTCCTGCACCTGATTCCAGTGGGTTCAGAGTGACAGACAGCTCTTGGAAGACATGATTAGGTGGTAGCTAAGTAGAGCAGCAGAATTTTAATATTCAAAGTTGTATATAGAAAATCTTGTTGAAAATCATTTTTAAAATGTTTATAAATTGCATTACATTCTGATCTTCCCTGGAATCTTTCGTGTCCAAAAGCAGATTTGCATTCAGCAATACTCATTACTGAATCATACTCAATACTGTATGTCTTCTATTTTATTAGTAATAAATTTCCTTTTTTTTTTGATTAATAGGAATATTGAGGTTATTCCATAAATTCACCTACCATTGAAAAATTTCCTTTTTCACAGTCTGTAGAACGTGCCTGACTATTTTTAACTTTGATTTCTAACTTGTCTTATAGCGATTCCTTTGTGATAAATTTGAGTAGTAAGCTGTTTGGTTTGTATGTTTAGTGTGTAGCATTAATATATTTCATTCCATAGGGCAGGAAAAGCATCTTTTTCCAACATTTGCTTCTCTCCCTCCAATTCATATAATATTTCTTCCCTTATATTTCCACTTTAGTGAATGATTGGAGGGCTGGAACAGAGCAGGCATTCCCTGGTGGTGCTCAAATTCTTTGTTTCTTTTTCAGATAATTCCAACTGTGCTGGT
This sequence comes from Polioptila caerulea, assembly GCA_013397295.1. Taxonomy (NCBI): domain Eukaryota; kingdom Metazoa; phylum Chordata; class Aves; order Passeriformes; family Certhiidae; genus Polioptila; species Polioptila caerulea. The sequence goes on from VYXF01004774.1 coordinate 458,674, forward strand.
AAGACTGATGGTAGAGTGGGTCTAGCTGAATTCTTACAGGGCAGATACAGAAAAAACCTATAAAATACAGTGTGAGAGTAGTTACTGGTGTCCCTTTTAAAAGGGAAGTCAGTACTGGTGAGGTTTTTACAATGGGCTGTTCAGGATCTGACATAGTAAGTACCTGTGTAGGTGATCTTGACAGACAAAGAGACCAGTCAGATGTGAAGACAGTGTACTAAAGCTCAGACTTCAGGGATGTGTAGGTGGGGAAATTTAGAGTTAAAATATCGAGCAAGTTAGGAAAGGGGCCAGGGGAAAAGAAAAAAACAAAAACAAGCAAAACAAAAACAAACCACCCAGTGGAAAACCAGACCAAAACACCAAACATGGAGATGTGGAGGTAACTTTCTGCTGAACTGACAGGCATCATGGCAGGTAACACACTGAATGTTGGAGGCTGTTGCCTTCTCCCTCTCCTCAGGCCCTGCCAGTGGCACACCTGTGCTGTAGAGCAGGTACAGAGGAGCAATTCCTACTGCAGCACAGATGTGTACCTTAGGGTGCTACACTTTTGGTCTCTTCTTTCAAGAAAGAGATGGACCCAGTGGAGGGAAAGAAGAACTCCAGGAAATGTAGCCCTAGGAGCCTCTGAAGCCATAGGAACTGCACTGCTCCAGAGAGGAGACTGGGGGAGATGAGGAGCATGGCTGTTACTCTTAACATACGTGAAAAACCTGCTGCTGAAAGCAAGGAGCAGCAACTCAAAAGAAAGAAAACGCCAAATAGATGATGATAGCTGTTTGGTGGTTGGAAGGAATGCTTTCCCAATAAATCAATACATTATTAGTTTGAAGTTTCAGTGGCTGCAAGTCCTTAAGAATTCCAAAGCACATGTATTGAGGTTGTATCTCAATCAACTGTACTTATTTAGGGGAAAGAGAAGATGAAAGCTAGAATATACTTCTTAGGTCCTTGGGGACCTACAGTGTTGGTTGAAACTAGCATTTAAATGCAGCATTTCAGATGTGAAATAGTTCAGGTCTGTACTTTTGTGTTTATGTATCATATTCTTCAGGGACCAGCAGTAAAAGTGCATTTTCTGTCATACGAGCATGTGGCTTAGCATGCATGAAAAACAAAATAGTATAACAAATTATACCATATAGACATAGACAATGCTTAAGGGCAAGGATTTTTCTTTTTGGCCCATACACAAACATAAAATGAGCCTGTATACACGTATATATAATATATAGAGAGAGAGTAATTAAAAAAGGATGGGGGTTGCCCATTAATATGGTAATCTTGGTTGTTCCATGCTCAGATATTTTCAGTATTTCTATTTTGTCCCCATCTAACAAAGTATTAGTTTATATTCATAAAAATGTGTAAATATAAAAATGCTTTGTATATAAAATATCACCTATGTGTAAACACAATTCATTTTCTTGATTTTGGGTCTTTGAAAAGGATAAAAATTGAATAATTTCAATTCATTTTAATTTATTTCCTGTACAATTTGCTATATATGTAACACTGTATTAAAGTGTGTGACCTGAAGTGAGAGATGTTTTTTTGACTTCTGCAGCCCTTGTGTTCCCAGAGAGGCCAGGTCCTGGATGGAGGTTCCTGGGACAGGAATCTAGAGGAAGCATTTCTGGTTACTGGAAACTCTCTCATGTGTATGATGTGTAAGTCATCAAGAAAGGGTTGCCCTAATGTTCATGCAGTTCATTCAAACACTTTTTACAATTTGGACAGTCAGTTCTCTGCCAATGCTGCTGTCTTACATAGCTGGAATTAAATTCTCTCTCTGAGTCTGTTTTACACAGGGACAGTGTTATTTACCATTACTGCAAGCTATAAGATGCTTTATGCCATTTTCTTACGAGTATTTATGCAGTTGTACACTCACTGAAGCATGTTATTCAGTTTTTAGGCATTTGCCATGAAGTGGTCACTCTACACAGTAACAGACTCTGGGTTTGAATGGCTGCAGTTCAGGTGGCCTTTTAGAGAACTAAGGTGCAAGTTTTAAGTTCTCTTCTAAAGTCATTGCTGACCTCTGAGGATTTCAGTGTGATGTTTCAAGGAGTTACATAATTATATACTCCTCATGTATATTTTTCATCTTCTTGTGCCATCCTGTTTCGTCATGCATTTCCAGGAGGCAGCATAAGGATTGATTAAAAGAACCAACCATAGTGACTTTAAATCATTGCCTATGCTTAGCTGGACTTCATCTGTTTACAGCAAAGCAGCTGGAGCATAATAATTTGAATTGTCATGTTTGAAGCTTTTAAGAAATCACGTGAACAGCTGGCTAGGTGACTCAGTGACCTAGATTGCTTCAAGAGAGGAAAACATGATGTGCAGAAAAGGATCAGATTTCATCACGGCACAGCAGCAGTGTGTCCCATTTCAAGTTCTATGAAATACCTGTCAAAATTGTTCATGTAACAAATATAATAGGTTATTGTGACTGAAGACTTTTATTTGATAGCACATAATACATTTTGCAGTCTGTCCCTCTATCCCATATTTAACCTATTCTGGAAAATATAAGGTAAAAGGACAAGTATACCAGCACTAGCTGTGCAAATCCACTTCTGCAGGGAATGGGGGGGGATCGTGCATCAAGTGCTGCCCTGACTCTTGAAATCCAGTGATATCTCTGAATTAAAACTAGCCTTTCCATACAGCTAACTACATACCTCTCATTCAAAAATAAGAAAGCACAGGTCTCCAGATCTTGCTCTCATTGGAGAATGTGTGGTAAAAGGTTCTTCTCTGCTGTCCTTGCTACCTGTCAATATCTGAGGCTAAAAAGTAGCAAAAAAAGTCAATGTTACAGTATTCAAGGTCTATGGCTCAGGTGCATAAATACTTAATTTCATGAAAAATATACCTTATTTACTTCACCTTGCAGTCTCAGAGACTGTATAGCTCTGGGTTGTAGTAGAGAGAATCACAGTTTTACAATTCTCCTCTCTGTGAGCAGGCATTTTCTGATTTTACATTAGAGGCTTTGGAGTTTTGCCTTTTTTTTTTAAGATGCACAACTAAAAGTTGTTTACACAGAAGAGCAGTTTGCAAGTGTTTACCTTGGACTAGGTAAACACTAGGACTTGACCTAGTAAATTCTTACAGAATACAAGATAGGTTTAGGCAAACAAACATATGTAGCTGGTTTAGAGGAGCTGTGTCTCTCTGAAGTTAAATCTGCTGCTGGTAATGCACTTATACTGAGTTTTGAGAAGAGGCTTGAGGCCAAGCACTAAGAAAACTCACAGAAATTCCATTTTCAAACACCATTAAATTTCCAGTACTCCTTTTGAAGATTACTGGGATCAGAGCTCTTTCTATTCTGTTTCTAGTGCACCAATGAATTGATTTTCTGAGAAAAGATGAATTTTTTTAAACAGGTCATATATTACCCTTTCCCCTGAGACAAAATATGTCTGTTATTCTTAAAAAGGAAAAAAAAGAAAGGAAGGACAGCCTTAAAATAGCTGCTTTTGAAGACTGCAGAATGTTTTTGTGTTTGCCTTTGGCTCTGCTTTAAGGCAGAGGCAGAGCAAAAACCTGAATCAAACTATTGCTGCTGCCACAGTGTCTCTGAAGTGGTGTGGGAGCTCTACAGTGGGGGCTGACAGGTTATTTTTCTGAGAAAAGCAGCATGAAGGACTTTAACTGTAGAAGGGAGATAAGATGAAAAAATTAGAACCATCATCAGGAAAGAACAGAAGCAGGAACCAAACACTTGAATAGCTTTACAGGATTAATACATGCTGCAGAAGGATATTACCTGTGCAATTCAAATGTGTTGTAAGTTAAGTTGGCATCACCTCCAGGTCATTTTATTAAGTACCTTTCATCTAGGCATTATTGCCACTATCCATACACAAAATGCTTCCTTTTTCTCCCCAGAGCAGTAGTTATGTACCCAAAGAAAAGCCACTGAGATTTAAGGTAGCAGAAGAAAAGCATATGCTTGCCTATAGGGAATAGCAGCATCTTCCTTTTCTAAAACCCCATCTGCATTATTTTGAAACTTCTGAAACTTTTGAGACCTTTTTCCCCCAAAGGGGTTGTGGAGCACTGGAACAGACTGCCCAAGGAAGCAGTGGAGTCACCATCCCCCAAGGTTTAAAAAAGCCATGTGGCATGGGGGAAGAGATTTACAGGGGGACTTGGCAGTGCTGAGTAAATGGTTGGACTTAATGATCTTTAAGGTCTTTCTCCAACCAAAATGACTAATGAAACATAGTTTTAAATGCTTTAAAAATACCCTTCATTTCTCAGTTGCAAAGGAGATGGATTCCACATAGATTTGCCCTGCCTTCAAGCAGCATTGCTGTTTTCAAGCACAGCAAAGAAAAAACTAAAAATAATGGCTCAAACTTTACTGAGGCAGCTCACTCATCCAGAAATCAGCTATAAAAGCCCCATTTAGTGCAAGTCCCACAACATGTTAGCAAGAACAATATTGAGCATCAAAGTTTAACCATCAGATAGCTAACAATTATTGAGGTGCCTCAGAAGGAAATAGATGCCTTATTCAGAGACAGATTTCCCAAATTTAGGGAAAGTCCACACCTACAGCCTTCATACTTGTAGTTGTGTATGTCCTGTGAAAGAAGGCCTTTTCTGCACCCGAAACATTTTACTGCAGATGTGCATTGCAGCCCATGAAGCTGTGCTCATTCAGAACAGGGTTCATTTCAGTCTTCTCTGGGAACTATTTTCAGCAATACCCTGCTAGTTTGAAATAGTCTCAAGGCTTCAAGTGTAATCCTGTTGTTTTAAACACTAGCAAATCCTGAGGAATCACATTTGAAAACAGGAAATTAATCTGTAAGTTGTGTGTAATAAGGGCACATGCCATAAAAACAAAAGATGTCTCCTGCCCTCTTCCTACACAATTTTTTAAAATGTTTTAAATGTATTTTTTAAATGTTCAACCCATTCGCTCTTTTTCCTATTTGTGAGGTGAAGAAGGGATAAATTAATCAGCATTTCAGTGGCTGAAGAGTGTATCAGCAGGTCTCTAACCTCGAACACAAATGTGTTAGATAAAAAGCACATTAATTTCAAGATAATCCAGTTAGGTACAGTGTCTGGAATCCACTCTTCATCTCAGTTAAGAACTTCCTGCAGAGCATACTTGAAATCCAGCAAAGTGTTTGAACCTGGTTCCTCTGCATCTTACGTGCCTGCTCTAAAACCACTCAGTTTTTAGTGGCCATCTTTTGAAGAAAGCTGAAATACAGCTTTTAAGTACTCTCAAAGGTTCAGAACTTAATTCCATCTCTAAAAATAAGGGTTGAAACAATACCTATTCAAATCCTTTCCAAATCTTTCACTACAAGAACAGCTGGGCTTGCAACACTATCCCAACTAAGTACAAAAAGAAGATGGAGCAAGCACAGCTTAGCTATATTTTTGGAGCTGGTCCTCTCAACTCAAAGCCTGCTAGCACTTCACTGGCCAATGAGTAAAGAAATGACCTTTTATAAAGGCAAAAAGCATAGGAAGGTTCAGCCTATTAGCAAGACATAGCACCAGCTTAACATACCACCACCATTTGTGTGTAGTAACTTTATTGGCCAAAGAAAAATAGGTTTTTTCTTATTTCCTGTGATTTAGCTAATGAATTCTGTAATTACTAAATTAGAAGTTCACATCAGCAATTAACAGGAAAAAACAAAAAAAGAAAAAGTCAAATCACCGTTTGTGTTTGTATGTAGAATGCTAATTCTGTGTCATCACAGGGCAGCTGCTGAGGTGTCATTCTGAAATATAATTACAGGCACCAATTTGCTTTTACTCAGCAGCAGGTGGTGATAGCATTTTTAAACACTGTAACCAAACAATTTAATTTGCAAGGTATTCCCTCCAGAAGCTTTGTAGATTGGGTTTAACCTGCACCAAAAAGCAGTTAGGGATCAGAAATTAAAGTTAGTCCCAAGTAGATATTTATTGTGCTGCTCAGCTTCAGGTATCCTTATTGGGAGTAGAAGAGCCTCTCCAGGGGCTGTTTATTCCTTTCTTCAGTCTTGAGATTTACACTTTTCTTGGCCAATAAATTTTCATTGACCTCCTAATGCCAAGCTCCAGCCTTTACAGTCCTTGTAAATTATTATCCTTCAGAAGTTGGACATAACTGGCCATTTTAAAATGAAGAACAATACAAGAAACAAACAAAAAATCAAAAAGCAAAAATGATACTGGGCAGAAGTTTTAGACCACAGAAGGCATCAGAATAAAGCATTCAGTGTCTGTCTTCTTGTCTAAACTGAGTTTTATCAGTACAGCCAGTCTTACATACAATAAAAAGTACAAGTCTGAAATACTTTCTGTCGAAATATCAGGAGGCCAAGAAAGTCTTCAAACTGGGCAATAAGGGGAATGTTTAGCATAAAGTAAAAGATTTTTTCAATCAAGGATCCGATGGGAAGATTGCATAACCAGTTTGTTTTATAAAAGGATTGGGGGCTCTGAGATGAGGAGATCATCCTCACCTAATGAAGAGTTCTGCTCAGTGTTCACAAAGTTAGGAATGTTAAATTTTGCAAGACAATGTAGGTCTTCCTCAAACATTCCACTGCTTTTGGGAACCTCCTGGAAGTGGGTATTACTCTCCAGACTTGGACCTTTCTGACTCTCTTTTTCTTTATTCATATGGTCCACTTCATTAATGCAGAAATGGAAAAGTGACTGGGATTCTTCAGCCATTTGGTGAGAAAAGACCCTCTCAGACTCCAAAGGTCTTCCAAAATCCGCCACAAAGCTGTTCATGCGAAATCTTTTCTCAGAAAGTTCTGCATTGCTATGGAGGAAAAAGAAAAATACAGTAAACACAAAAGTAGAACTATTTGTGTTCTTATCAATAAGTTTGGTTTCAGCAACCATTATGATCAGGAGAAAGGAAACCCTGCAGTTTATCTACCACAGACCTTTAAAGCCAGCACTATTTATTATTTTCTGCTGGAGCAGTTTTAAGTCTTCGTTTGTCATTATAATTTTCCATGGGAATAAGTTAATGCCAGCACTCTTAAATGGCACTTCCAGTAACCAATGTACTATAATAATCACCTCACTGAATGAGTTCATAAACACTCTTGATTTCAAGTAGTATTGTTTTAAATGGCTCATAAGAACTGTTTGAGAAAAGTCCTCAAGAGACAAAATGTTTCTGAGGCATAGGAAGCTCTGCTCTCACTGAGGGCATTGAGTGCTTGTTTGTCCAGACATCAAATCATCTTTTTCACTGACTTCAGTCAGTGACATTCAGATTTCCAAATTAGGTGAGTTGGAACTAAAGACTGCTTTAAACAGTGGCAATCTTAACAATCCAGGCAGCCCAGGAAGGATAGTTTAACATGTTTTTTGGCAGTTTTCTCTATAAATCTTATCTCAAACCAGCACCAATCTGCATGGACTCATGGCGGGAGCCATTTGCAGTTGTGGGTGAGAAGAGCTCAAGCTAGATAACAGTTTTACAGATGCATTCTTTGTCAGGCTGAATCTTTATGATATCATCACAAAATGCAAGTTAATTGCATTTGGAAGGAAGTAGAGGTATTCAGAGAATGAGCAATGAAACGTTCTCAGAATACGAATTTTGTTAAGAACTAATAAATCATACTGTTTACATCTGAAGATGTAAATGAAGATGCAGCAAATGACACTGGAGTCAGATAATTGGACACCTAAAGGTCCACCCAGCACTGAAGAGTTTTTCAGTGTAACTTCATTTCCTCAAGCCTGCAGTAGGAGATAAGTGCCTACAAGCTTTTGAAAGCCTCAGATGACACCTTCAGAAATCTACCCACTAAAATTTTCAAGTTAAAAAGATACCTACCATTCATTAGTCTTTCAGGCACAGTTAAAGACCCCTGCTTCTCAAAAGCTAATTTACTTCCATTACACCATGGGGGAATTCTGTCCTCACAAAATTGCTTCCACTAGCCTAGAAATCAAAGCACTTCTCTAGTTTGTCAAAACTGTATTGGCTCACTCTGCATTTCAAAGTGAACCAGGCAGAAGAATAACATTTAAGTTGATGTAAGACTGACCAGTAGCTAAGTAATAATCTATTGTATACACAGCAGGGACCAAACAGTCTGGAACAATTCTGAACTGACAACTGACATTTTATGTATTTAAAATGCAGTGAAAAGCATCACTCTAAGTTGCATATATAATTTGGCAAGTCTGTCCCAAGTGTTTCTAGGTAGTATTGTGGCATGAGCAGTAGAGGTGGCAAATAAGGACAGAAAGAAGGACAAGCACTGTAAGCCCAGGAAGAAGTAACTGCAGAAGAAAGTTTAAAAATGCATCCACTACAGGAGTAGAGTTACTTCATAGGTGTGGAAAGGGCTTTATAATCCAGTGAACTATGAAAGAGCAAAGGCTGACCATGCAGAGGGGCACACCAGACTGGCAATGGCAACCTAATCTTAATGGAAGAACGGAAGATGCAAATAAATTTTACAATGACCCAGAATGCTGAGGAAATATGATGAAGCATAAACCTGTGTTCATGAGCAGGGAACACATGATCTAACATACAGTGATATTTTTGGATACTTTCATTTGCAAACACCATCTTTGTGTTTCGGAGAGGAATTTTATTACTTTTTTTTTTTTTAAACTAGACTAGAAACTTGCATAGTCTTTCCCATTACAATCTGCAAGAATTCCTCTGCAGTTATCTTTTCAGAACACTCAAGAAAAGCAGCCTCAAAAATCCCAGGTTTACTTAACCAAGATCAACTGATTTCTTAAAAAAAAACAAATCAGTTATCTAACATTTACTGCTTTAAGATTACATCAGACATTTTGTTGCAGGATCTCTTGCATTTGTTGCACAAATGTGCTCTTAAGATCATTTTCAAATGCAGACACAAATATGGCATGCTTTCCTCTCCTGTGCAATGAATGAGAGCACTTTTTGGAAATTCAGATATTGCCAACAAATTATTTTTCAGTTGTGTGGGACATTAGCTTATGCATACTTATATATGCAAGCAAACAAAAGAGAAATGCAACAGACATAATTTGCATAACTTGTTAAATTCCTGCCAGTCCCCATCCATATCCTGTCCATTCTGGTCTGAGAATGTAGCTAATTCTGAACATCTTGTGTAATTTTGAAAAGTACATCCTATCATGCCCCTTTATATTGAGCCAAGAAAAGCATACTAGTAGAAAAAAGAAAAAATCAGAGTATTCTACTTTGGATCCATCCATCTGAGCCCAGATACACTTAATCTCTCGCATTAATGATACTTTAAAGAACAGCCAAATAGCCTTGCTGAAGTCAGAGACTTCAGAGACTTCATCCCAAAGAGAAGCTGGCTTTCTCCCAGGACCTAGGAATCCCATTAACATCTATTTCTGAAGGAGGGCTCAAGGCAGCCCACTAATGAAACACAGAGTCATGAAGAGTCCAGTCAGGTATAAAAATAGAAGATGCAGGCAAACTAAAACCGTTCTGGTCTCACAGGTAGCTGTTCTCTGGTTTTTATATACATGTATCAAAAATAAGAGAACACAATTGCCCTTAGCGTATTCCCAGAGGATCCATGTTCAATACCATGCACATTTCATTACCAAATGTCAAAAAACAGTGCTCAAATTTCTTAAAGGTGCCAACTCAGCATCCATAGCAAGTGGGCGAGCACTCAGGCATGCAGCTCCCAAAGCTGCAAAGAGACCTATAACAAATACAGAAGGAAACAAGTGGTGTCACTCCAGCAACTGGAGAAAAATTATATTAAGGTGTAGAATAGGAGGGGCTTCTGGAAGTCTCAAGCCTAATGATGAAGGCAAGGGCAAGTCTGAATTCTGATCACATTATCTGGAGGTAGAAGTTGACCAAAGGTGGACATTTCATAAATTCTCTAGGACACTGTTCTGAGAAGACTGATGAAAAAGAGCAGAAATAAGTGAGAGATACCTGAAAGTAAATTTTTACAAGTATAAAAATTTTTGACAAATATCCGCATTAAATTCTCTCAATTTATGTATTTTTGATTTTATCACTTTTTCCCCTCAAATCATCCACATGAGATCTAGACTCATGCTCAGCTCATAAATAAGGTCTTCGTGAAAAAGTGACAGCACACCAATGATTACAGGGATGTTAAACCTATTTGGGGGCAATATCTGGCTATGTCTTAATCTGGAGGGGAAGCAAAAATATCAGCATGTCAGTGCTGGTAAGCTGGATCCTTCTGCCTCTACTTTCTTCTCACAGGAGCAAAACTTGGGGAGCACAGAAGAGGCTCAGGATGTTCATCTGCCCTCTTGAATGCGGCCCAGTCTCTCCAGATGTGCTATTACACGGAGTTCCAGAGCCAGTTTACATGTGATTAAGCAGCAAAGGGGCTCCAGGAGGCAGAGACAGGCTGCTTTAGGAAGTGATAAGCACCAGCAATTGCCTTTTACAATCAGCTTCTCATCATTGCTACCTGCCTGCAAGCAATCTACGCTCCAGAGAGGCTTTTTATTTCCACTTTATGGCGCACAAGCCCGAGAGGAGATGTGGGTTCAGACTTTCTCAGAGGAAGGGACACTGACAGCCTGCATCCTGCAGATAAACCATTGAGGCAAGGCATGGTCTGCTCATACTTATCAGCCAGAAAGAACAAAAAATAGAGGACTTCCAAGGGACCCTGGCTTTAAAGAAATGTTGAGCTGATCTCTACTTCAGCATCTATTGCAATTTCTCAGCAGAAACTGAGACACTCTCAGATCTCAGGGGTTAAGGGAAGATTTTGCAAATACCACCCATATCTGTCTTTGGACTTGAACACACAAACATTTGGAAACCAGCTAGGCTTCAGCTTCCTTAATTCAGCATCTGCACTGCATTTTATTTGTATGTACTCTGTTGATATTCACAGTATCACTCCATGAAAACTTGAGCCTACTTAGAACCATCCCAAAACAGTAATCCCAATCCCAAAGGCACCTGTTTGGCAGCCTACCCAAAACATCCTTTTAGAATCAAAATGCTAAAGTTGCTTGAAATGCAGACAGCCTGCACTGTTTCATAAGAACAGACTGTAACAAGATGGTTCAATGTCAGCCCTGTCACTGCTCTTTGAGGGCTGCGAGAGCCCAGGTGTGCCCAAACTTGACAGGCTGCATTTGTTATTCTCATTTTCAGACTCACTCTTGGTGTGGTGCTCCTGTCTTCGTCAGCAGAGTCAGGACAAAAAACATGAAGATGACAAAAACTGCAAGACCAACCCAAAATCCTATCACAATGGAATCTGGAGGAGGAAAAAAAAAAAGGAAACAAGATGATCAATATTTTACTTGCACTTGCAAAAAGTTCCCTTCCACAGGCAGCATGAGTGCAAACCCAAAACAATTTGCAGCTTATTTCTGGGTGACAAGGAGAAGGGATAATCAAATTTATCTATTTTTAAACAGAAAGTTGCCATGAAAAATCGCATTTTGAGACCAAATTTTACTGGTATCTAGACAAACCAGACAGTAGATAACAGAGGGAAGTCAATTCTCTGGGTTAGTAAAGTAAGAGGACCTCCCTATGTGTTGCCAGGCCCATTTCCAAGCATTGCTTTAGAACTTCAGTGCTAGAACTAGGAAGAGAGGATTATTTAATCCTCTGTCTCTGAGAAATGAATTCCTGCTATTTTTAAGTTATATCTGCCCTACATCATTAAGTTTCTGGATTTAAATGGATTTCTTTGACAAAACATGTTTAGGAAGATCTTTTAGTGGCAAGACAGAGTGTTCTGCAAGAAACAGAACCACAGATTAAAATATTTGCTACTTCAATAAATATCAATAATCAACAGATACAAGATGTTTTTGAAAAATTTTCAATTTGAATTTCCAACTTAAGTACAGAAAACTGCAACACAATGTCAGGGGAGCACAACAGATTTTAGGAAAAGAGTCAAACAACCAGTTAATCAACAGGAAATCACCAGTGCAATAGCCAAATATAGCAGTCCTTGGGAAGAGAGTGGCTTTTTGCCTGTGTGCTCACTTAAACTGTATCTACTGTTCTCATTTATAGCAAATGGACCATAGGCAATTTGCCAGTACTGCTAAAACCAAATCTGTGTCCACTTACAACTTCAAGGTGGACCAACAGTTGCTCCTGAGGGAAGTTCAAAGTTTTCAGGAACTTGATTTAGGGAGGTTCAAGTGGGACAAACATATTTCCAGGCAACAATCAACTGATTAGCCTGGACCAAAGTTACAGAGCACCTACACTCAATGTCAGCTGGCCCCGGACCCATCAGCACCCAGGTATTTCTCACTTGTCATTTCACCCAGGCAGATGTGGAAACTGGAAACCAACTCAAACCATTCTCTCTTTCCCTGCAAAGTCAAAATGCCTGCTGCAACTTGAGACCTTTTCCCTGAGAAAATACTTTGTCACAATGAAGTCCCTCCTTCATCCCTTTCTCAGGTAAGCTAAGGAGGTAAAGTTTCAAGTCTCCCACTGCAATATTTATTCCATCTCTCCTATGCCTTATCTTCCCCTCTCAATACCTTGTGTAAAATAACTGGAATGTAGTTTAAGTCTCTGTGATGCAGGAGGAGGAGATTTTAATACCCCTTTCTGCTTAAAGCATTCTGCCATGAGTTTATTTCTGTAATTCCTTATATTATGTGCACTAAATTACTGTCAGAATCATTCTGTAAGCTCACTGGTTAAAGATACACTTTATGGTCAACCTTCCTAGTACAAAATAGTCATCCTGCTGGACTTTGTAGTACCTGAAGATTTCATTTAAAAATAAATACTACCTTTAAAAAAATTTATCACTTAAACATTTATAGCTACCAGTACTTTCCAATTAGTCAGACATGCTTGGATGTTATGCAGCTGCATTAACAACCAGAATATAAAATACTATCAAGATGACTAAAAAATATGCACATAGATTATATCAATCAGGCTAAAAAAGAAAAAAAAAGGAGAAAAAAAGAAAATCAAGGCTCTGATAAACTACTGCTTGCTCCCCACAAAAATAACACCTGCTATTGTGTGCTGAATAACAAGCCTGTTTTGTGGTTGATTTGGTGTCCCTGCTCCCATCAGCATTCTTAAGTTTCCTGAGGCTAATGCTACATCTTCCTTGCTTTATTGTGCCTCCTTTCAGCCCTCTGCTGTACAAATTACATTGTTAGAATTTGTTTAAAATTCTAGCAGGTATCCTGAGTTCTCTTCAATATTTCATTTAGGCCTCACTCACTTAAGTGGAAATTATTCAAACCTACTAAGTTCTAAACACTTACTCAAAATTAATAGTACATAACCCAACTTTTGTTCAAAAAAATATGGTATAAAGGACACTTATACTGTCCAAAGTTACAAATAGATACTCATGGGATACTTTTACATTTTCAAGTTGCAGTTTTGGCCTTCCTTTCTTTTCTTCCTTTTTCTTCATAATTGACCAATTACCAATTACCAAGGCAAATTACTGATTTACAGCTGTGCCTTCTGCAATCCAGAGGCAGCTGCCATTTATATCCCTTTGTCCCATCACCCTGTTTGAGACACCAAGCTGAAAAGGAGATGTGTACATAACATTTCAGCTGATCTTTGCAACCAGTAATCTTTGCAATCAGGTCTTACCCCTGATTAAGTGGAAGAATGGAAGATAAATTTAAAACATGATGAAAGCTAGCCCACATTTTTCAAGTACCTATCATTTTGTAAAAATACAGGCCGTAATCAGTAGACTTTTTTGGGAGGAAAAATATAAAGAGTAAATTCTAATCTACTTTTTTTTCACAAGTGTTAGTAATTTCAACAAGTTTCTTCTGCCCCTTGCGGAGCCTCCCCAAAGGAGGCAAAGGAGAGCAGCCTTTCTGGGCTGCTGTTTGCCAGTGCAGGCACTACTTTTTCCCAATCTGAATGCTCATCATGACAAATGAGACAGAAACTATGTAATCCTTCCCAGAGCAGTGCTCCAGTACTGGATAGGGACCCTTCCCCAAAACTTTAAAGTCTGGGGATCAAACCCTTTCATGATGTGTCTAGCTCAGAAATAAAGAAACAGGATGGGTTTTTCTCTTTGGCAAAGTGCTTGCAAGACTCATCAGGTAATTGAGTTGGTTCCTGTTACTTTTTTCCTTCTCTTTTATTGTTTTTCCCTCACAATCATCTCCTCTAAAAGGAGAGATCATCAAAGCCATTGTCTAGTTCCTAGAAAAATGTTGGTCTGGCTGTACTAGCTTGTCCTAGTAACATTTTCTCCCAGTTCCAATCCACACTTTTCATCTTTCTGGTACCTATCTTCCATTTTTTGCTTCTACTGTAAAACAACTCCAGTATTAACAGAAAATTCAATTTAGCACACTCCTCCTATGAAGAAAGTACCAGTGGCAAGTTTGTTCAGAAGGAGAAAATTCTTCTCCTATTTTCAACCTTTTAAAAACCCAAAATTTATTTTCTATCAGGAAAACCAAACACAAGTAATGCAGATAAGGCCACTGCCCTTTTTATGATTAATAGAAACAAATACAAGCAAATAGAACCAAAACAAAGCAACAGTGATCTCAACAAGTAGTCACCAGAAGTAGCAGTGTATCTGTATTTGTTGCTGTTAACTTTTCCTGACAANCTGCCTTTTTTTATGATTAATAGAAACAAATACAAGCAAATAGAAGCAAAACAAAGCAACAGTGATCTCAACAAGTAGTCACCAGAAGTAGCAGTGTATCTGTATTTGTTGCTGTTAACTTTTCCTGACAATGTTCACAAGTTTCTACCACAGCCAATAAATCCTTTGTTCTCTCATGCACAAGAAAAAGTCAATGAAAGGATACAGAATAATAAACAGAAATGATGATGTAATAAATAGAGGGATGCTGCTGATTACAGAGAATGCTAGGAACTAGGAGAGAAATGTTTTTGTACAATATTCAGTCACAAGGGAAGGATAGGGACACGTAGGCAGGAAGCTCAGCTGCAATGAAGTATGCCTGTCTCTACTGAACTCACATTTATGAGCCTTCAGGCCTTCAAATGACACTGGTCCATACTCGTAGTACTCATAGTCCCAGGTGTAATCAGAGTTAGACAAGGACTGCTGGGAGGTTCTGTTAGAGACCAGCCTCAGGGCAGACATGGTGCACCTCAGCAAACACAGACCTGTGGGACGTGAAAAGCATTAATGGCGACTACATTTAGCACAGCCTTTGGGTTTTTGTTCTTTCTCATCTATTGGATCACTTCTTCATTGCTGTTCCCAAGAGCAGCCACTGCCCCATCAGACCAGGCCATCCCAGCCCCTCCCGTTCCTTCCCCCAATTACAGACACGGACACTGGGGCCAGTGGAAGGTGACCAAGGTGTTTAGGGAGCTGAGGCACAGGAGAGCCTAAGGGCTTGTTCAGCCTGGAGAAGAGACAGCTCCAGGGAGAGCTCAGTGCTGTCTGCACATGGAGGGTGCAGAGATGCTGCTGCCAGGCTCTTCTCAGAGGTGCACAGTAAGAGGACAAGAAGCAAAAATTGGGGAACAGGAAATTCATATTAGATACAAGGAAAAATTTACCTGCTCTAGTCGAACATGCTTTGAGTAGGAGGTTGGACCAGATGACCACCAGGGGTCCCTTCCAACCTAAATTTCTCTGTGCTGATAAACGGGCAAAATATGCCACTACAGAAGGAAAAAAAAAAACCAGGAGTGATTTCCCTCACAGATTAACAAAAACTGCAAAGCAACGCTGAGCATCATGAAATTATCTTGGTAGATATCTCTGTCATTACCACCATTCTGCACTCGACCATTGCCTTTTGTAGAGTAATTTTTTTTCAGAATATGAGACAGTTTTATGCACTCCAAAAGAAAGCACGTCTCTGCACAAAACATCTGCTGCAGTGGCTGGAGTCAGGAAATCCAAATTGAAACATATTACAAAATACTTTCTGTGAAAGCAAGCTGAGCTTTGGGCAATTTTGGATTCAATTAAAACTCAGCAGGCCTGATTAAGGCTTCAAGTGCTAGGAGGGTCATACATAAAGAACAAAAATTCAGGCACAAAATAAGAAACACTTTCACTCAAAGAATATGAACTCCATTTCAAATCTGTAAAATAGTTCTTTCTGCAGCTATTTTACCATGACTAAATGGTGGCAGTAATGCCTCAAAGCAATTTTAAATAAGTAGTATGCCTGAAAAATTAGACTTCACACTTAAATACAATGTTCAGAACTTTAAACACATACCAAAAAACTTGACTGGCAAGTTATCAATCTTGTAAAACAACAAATGGATCTATTTTTCAACCCAAACCAATTCAGTTTACAGAATGAGCAACCTGACGGCAGGAAAGGTGAAGGGGTGGGCTGGGGAGAGAAGTGACAGACCCCATTCTTGGATCAGGATAAGAAGCTCCACTACATTACCCTCACCCTCCCCTTAGCCATTCAGAAAGCCTCTAGCATAAATAAACAGCCTGAAACAGAGAGGAGAAGGAAAAAAACATGGGTATTGTGGACAGCCCAGTTCATGGTTGAGGATGTTTCCCATCTTGTACTCCCAGCCCTTTCAGAATGGACAGAGAGAGAGAGGTAAGTTTAACTAAAAGTGCCTGTGTTGACAGTAAAGTTCCTCCTTGGCTTTTTCATTTCCTTCAATTAAAGAGAGAATGTCTGATTAAGCTTTAGACAGAAGTTTTCTTATTTTAATCAACTAAAGCCTCTTCTGTCTCTGGGAGAAAACCCTAGGATCCCTGTCCTATTTTGCTCCTCTCAGTCAGTTGTTCATTACAAGACTCTGTTCCATTTTGTGACTATACTCCAAGAGACTACATGGTGCCACACAGGGTTCCCACCATCTTTTCTCCCCCTCAATGTTTTGTTGATGATATGTCTCTTGACAACATTGATTAGTCCTGTTTAAAGGCTGCTTTTCTTTTTTATAACTTTCCAGAGAAGCATTTCATTTAAATATACCTCACATAGTATCACTAATGGCCATTGTCACCTCCCTCCTCTGAGTATTGTAAAAAGAGCTGAGATCCACTCACAGAAAACTTCAGAATAGAGTATAGGAACAATCTGAGAAATGTTTCTTCCACCTCAGGTGTTTCTTCCCACCTCAAAGCAGATGGGATTCATTGGGGCACATGCAGAGCTCTCTCCCAATCTCATCGTTAGTGTCCATTTATGATTTATGGGGAGGATAGCTGCTTCTGGGACACAAAGAATCTGTCCCAGCATTGCATTAGGTTAGGATTAGAAGCTCCAGCCTTTCACCACTGAGTGCATACATGTGGAGACCTTTCACTGGAGACAAGCCGCTATCAGAGGGAGAGATGCTAATGAAAAGCTGAGTCACCAGCTCTTTGGCTAATCTGTGCTTTGAAGAACATATTTATGTTTCTAAATCAACCAGCAAAGCTAAGCATAAGCACTCTTCCAACTTTCAGCTCACTTGTAAGCTTTGTCTGTCCTAATACCTCCAAAAACTCAGCCTCAAACATGCCAAAACCTTTTATTCTACTTAAAAACCCAGTCTAGAATGGTGGTACAAGGACCAGCGCAGTGAAAGAAGTGACTATTTAGACCTTGCACCTCTTGAGGAAGAGCAAAGCAGGCTGAGCTGGCACAGCAGCAGCCTGTCAGGTGCATTTGCCTGGCTGCAGCAGGTCATGCAGGGATTCAGGTAAGAGGTAAGCACTTATAAGAAGGAATTCGTCCAGGAGATGCTCTCAAACACTCTGTAAGACACAGAGATCCATAATTCACCCCACAGCTCTGAAGCTTCACAGGGACCTCCTCTAATTGACTTTTCTGAGGGTTTTTCTGGAAGGTACAGGAGTCTTTTGAAGCAAACATGAAAGTCCCTCTATTGATTTTGTTGTGTATGGATGCAGACAGGCTTTCCTCACGCCAGCTCTCTTCCAGGAACAAAAAGCTTCACTTTGATTATTCAAGAAACCCCAAAGCAGGACTGTGTTCAGTGCTGCCAACCAGAAATTTAGGCAGGTTAGTACCCTGGAAACTAAAAAGGTCAAGTACTCAGGGCTTTCTTCTGGAGCATTGTGTTGCTCTCTGCAGATAATGTAACCAGATTTTTTTAACAGAAATGTTCCCCATGGAGACTCAACTGCAACTCTTGGAGCTGAATTATGCCTTCATGAGACCTTGTTTGTAATCTTTGTGAAAGCTTGTAAGGTCTCAGATGGCCTGACAGCTGCCAGTGGCACCTGAGCAAGCTAGTCTGGCTGTTGGGCTATGTTTGCATAAAACCCATGCCTTTGAACAGCAGCAGCAGGATATCAAATGCTGTGCACATGGACTATTTTCTCCAATCTGGGCATCACTGATACATTGTATGAGGCTCTCAGCCACTTACCTTTCAAAATTAAAGCAAAACTGAACACACACCACATCTGCAACACAATTTTATGGCTGACACCACCACTGAGACCACAAAGGCATATCTGGTTTCGTGTATGTCTGGAACTGTCCTTTGTAACCAGCAACAACTGCCTCCAAAGGTGACCTGCATGCACAGAAACAAAACCATGTGGATTGTTCATGGACTGTTTGTTTTGAGCAAGAGAAACTACCAGTATGGTAGACACAAAAGTCTTGGTGAATTTTTGGTCACAAACCACATCTGCTTTCCAAATACTTCTATTCTGCTTAGTGCCACAGGATCTAAGCAGTCAATGGTTTTCAAAAGAAAAATGAACAAACCATTGTCTGCTTGGGATCTTCAGATCCCAAGATCCAGGCAGGGGAAAAAAGAAGGAACATTTCGACCTGTGAGAAGTCCCAGCCTGAGAAAGCTTAGCTCTACACCCTGGTACATCAGCTCCATCAACTAAGCAGTACAGTTAACCCAGAAGTTGTTTGCTATGAGAAGTTAACAACTCAGGCTGCTCCCGTATCCTCTACATTCCCATACCAGCACCAATATTCTGCATGAGAGAGGAGAGTCAGCCACCCCCACATTCCTCTTTACTCCATCTCAAACACTAGGAAATGAAGTCAGAGAAAAAAACAAATGAAAAAAACAAGCACAAACTTATTTACACTGCTGCACTGCATCTGCTGAAAAGCAATACAGACCCCATCTTTCTACAACCCTACCACATGGCTTTGAACAAGCTGTGCCACTCCCAAGAACAAAGAAAGTCTACAGGAAATACTTTACCTAAGGGTCCTTGTTTCTTGCTAATTCTCAGTACTCTAGGTGGGCAGGGTTTAAGGTCAAATTTGTGGTCTTTTCAGGGGAATACCCTGCAATAAAAGAGAGGAAAGCAAACAATAAAAATGAGTTTTTATTAAAAAATCTGAAAAATGACTTTACATTTAAAAATCAATCNGCAATAAAAATGAGTTAAATTTAGAGGGAAAAAAAAAAAGAAAGATATCTGAAAACTGACTTTACATTTAAAAATCAATCATGAATGCCAACTCTCATATCTAGGTCTTTTCTTGGAGAGAAGAGAAAGTACAGTGCTAACTGTGGTTATGTTTTAATATGTTTAATGATGTTCACAAACAGCAACGTCTGAGCTGTTGCACTACAGTAACAGCAATAATGTTGTATTCATCACAAAAGGAGTTTATAACAATGGAAAGGAAAAAAGCTGATTTAGTCCCTGCTTAAACTGAGCTCAAGATGAGAGAGGTTGCATTTACAGACATCTTTGCCTCATGCCACCGTATTACACATCATATAACATGCATTTTGTTATCCTTATAACTGTGCAATGTAAACTCCAACAACAAACTTCTTAAACACCCCACACAAACTCCATACCATTATATACAGTTTGCATGCTGACTGTGTAGCTGCTGTTTGTAGCTAGTTAAAAAGGGATTATGACTTTAAAGTGAAATTTAATAAAGGCTAAAAAGATTTGCCAACCATTTTCCTATAGATAATAACAATATAATCAAATAATAATGTCCACTTAGCAGTCAAACTCAGCAGGTGCAACCTGGAAGTTAAAGCAGAAACCAACATGAAATCATACCATACTATGAGTTCACTGACGACTGTATGGCTCTAAAACAAAATAAAGCAAGTACTACATAAGCCCACTCCTTAGCCTTGCCTGAGAAGGCAGATGAATTGTACCTAACGTGGTATCACAGGACATCTGCATTCCTCTTTCTCTTAAAAAGTTTCAGACTTGCACTGACAGTAAAGGAACATGGAACTGTTAGAAGGGAGCTGCTGGGACTTGCTCCCAAAACACACTGAAGTTCAGCTTAACTCCAGTATCAAAACTTTATATTACAGCCAGAACATACAGTCTTGAGAGACAGCATTTTCTAAAAGTAATAAAGATTAGTCATAATTCCATATATTTCCTGCATCTAGGGCAGGATTACACAATCAGTACTGAGCCTATTTTCCTCTCCCCACTAAAAGCCAAACTCCTCTGAGATGCAGGTATGGCAGCTGCAAACCCAAGTTCCCTCAAGACCAACAAGACCAGAAAAAGCCCTATCAGTAAGCATTAAAGTGCCGAGACTTTTGCAGTCCTATAGTGTTATAAATGCTGACATCAATGGTATATATACATATATTCAACACTTCCCAAAAGAAAGGCTGCCTTTCCCTCAGCTATTTATAATATTGCTTATTTTAACCTTTCTCACTACAATTTTTTAACCTTTCGGGCTGATTTCTTGTAGAAAACCCTGAAGTGAAAGAGCCCTGGCATACCCACAAATTAGGTAAGATTAAACAGTAAAGCAAGTCTTATTAAATGTTTCTTTGTATTAGCTTTATTCTCACAGAAAGCTCAGTGCTGAGATGGGGATGTTCTGAATTCCTTTCTAGCCCAGAAGCCTGTCAATCCAATGCCTTACTCTGGGCAGAGAGAAAGCAAAGCTCCCTCCATCCACTCTTACTGATCAGCACACTGCAGGTCAGCTGGAATGGCTCCATCAGAATATGACCTACCTGTAAGAGTTGCTTTTAAAATACCTCCTATTTGTGCTACCATGTAAGACACTATTAAAAAAAAGAAAATAAAAACAGCCTCCACAGAAGGGACAGAACAAACACTACCTTTTTTTGTAACTAAAAGATGGCATTCAATTTGAAAGCAAAAAAAAGGCACTGAGAAATTACTTCAATGCAAAGGGTTACCAAACTAGATTGACTCAAATTGGCCAGTCTGCAAGTCATGAAGAAACACTGCAAGCACAGTGTTCCGTGCAGCCAGAAAACCCAACCGAGCCCAAGCATGGAGCCACAAGGAATGTTTCAAACCAACACTCCCAAACCAACCATTTGTAACAGGGGCAAGGCTGAAGGAAGGGACTACCCTTGTGTGGCTGTTCCTGGGAAACTCAGCACTGATTAACAGCTAAAATTAGCTGGGCTCCCTCCGTGCCAGTGACCTGGGCCTGGAGGTGCCCTGTGCCCACAGGGGCATTGCTGCTGCTGCAGCACAGGCAGCCCTACCAACCTGCCAGGATCCAGGTTCAAGGCAGTAGCTTGTAGGGCGGCACAGCCCAGATAAAGGATTCTGGAGTGTGTTCAGGCCTCATTTCATAGCTCTGTTTTGGCTTTGCATCAGTGAAAAGGTCACCACAGAGCTGAGGCTGACAAGTGGAGTGGAAGCCAATGACAATTTCCTCTCTCCCATTACACAATAATTCTCTAATCTTCACACAGCTTTCCTCTGGCCTGAAGTACAGGGCACAGAACACTTCCCATAGCACCTCTTTGCTTCTCAATGTTCTCCCTGTAGAAATAGTTCTGTACCCAGTCTCTGCTGAAGCCAGTGCAAGAAAAACTAGCTGGCAGGGATGAAAAAACCCAAAGAAAACAGGTATGATAGACCATTTGTCAGAGCTACTCCCACACTTGGGTATCTCACAGCTGGGGTTTGACAGTGCTATGGTGGAAAAATCTTCAGCTTGTGCTTTCACCCACACAGGGTCTAGAAGCCATAATCTCTCAGATGCAAAATAACACATGAGCTTTTTAATTTGAATTACATATTACACTTCCTCAAGAAGTAATAAAAAAATTATAGAGATTTTCTTTAAAATTTCCACTCCTATATGACAAATACTTTCTTACCTTTTGTAGTTATCCTACAACGGAATGCAGAAATATTGCCTTAATTTGTTCACTGCCTTAATTTGTTCACAATTTTAAGCACTCACTGAAATGGAGCTGTTCATCCAAAGTCAAACTGGTCTGGGATTGTTTCAAACAAGAACTGGGCAATTCTTTTCCCCTGTCTTCAAATCTAAGTCTTCCCCTCAGCACTGCTGAAGAAGCAAACAATTTATTGTAGTGCCTCAAATACAAATTTCTCCTCAGGTAAATCAGACAGGAGTACACAACTCACAGGCACACGTTTGAATTTTCCCATTCTTACCACTGCCATGTCTCTGTGTTATAAATAAGTAACCAGATGCCAAGACAACATCACTGAGCCAAAACAACCACAGCCCTTTGCAGTGAGTACACAGAATAAAGCCTTCATTTATTTGTAATAAGATTTGTGGTATAATTTTGCCAGTAATAGCTGTTATTATAGGTTCAAAGACTTTAGATTTTATTTGAATTGTTGAACAATCTGCAAGAGTATCATCTATGCTTCATTCAAAACCTTTTCCATGACAAAGTGTACATGGGAGACCAGGGAAAGAGTAGGCAGTAAATTACTTTGTCCAGCTCTTAATATTCTGGGGTTTTTTTCCTTAAAAAAATTCTTGCAATAGCTTGATTTATTTTATACATATTCAGTTGTGATTGATACACTCAGAATGCCTCATTATTTTTTACAAGAATGGAGCCAGGCTGTCCTCAGCAGGAGACCTGCAATTACCCTGGGATTTTTCCAGGCATTTACTCCTGTGGCCAAAATGATCTTGACTCTCTGCTTAAGAAACTGAACAGAAAGCCACAAATGGACAAGAAAAACAACCAGAACTGGGGACTATTACCTGATTAGCTCTAAGTAGAAACCAAAACATGTTTGTTTCCACGACGATTACATAAATCTGCACCCCTGTGTGCACAGCCTGTGGGAAGCTCAAACAAGAAGAACACACCAAAACAGGGACACACTCCAACACAGAGCAGTGGGCTGGGAAGCACACCTGGAAATAGAAGCTCCTCAGTGCTCTCTCCAGCAAAGTCCAAGCAGCCCTGCTGAGGCAGTCTGAGGCAGCATTGCCACTGCTGTCCCATCTCTCTGGGAGCTGCGCCTGTCACATAAGTGCCAAACTTGTGGTATGCCTGTGCCTCCAGTCACTGTCCAGCTTTATGTGCCAAACAAGGTTATATGACAGGATGAAAAGGCAAATGTCAGGGAACAGGGACTGCTCAGAGAGAAGTTTTGCGAGCTTGTCATTGAGGTAATTGTTCCCAGCAAAAACAGAATGGCAGACAGCTCAGGAGAGGGACCTGAACTTACACACCAGTCACTGTCAACAGAGGCTGAGGCCAGAGGAAAAAACCACTGAGATGACAACTGTTAAAAACAGAGACAATTAAGGGAGAAGGAAGGGAGGGAGGGGGCAAGGGGAAAAGTGAGAATCAACAGACTAGGGAAGAGCACATAGAGGAAGGGAAGTAGGCAAGACAGAGCAGAAGTAATCTAAGGCTGTAAGGAGATGTTCATCCCTTCAGTCTGAAAGCACAAAGGAAGAGAAATGTCACCTGGCGGGGGAAAAAAACCCCATAACAAACACACAAGGAACATCTTGGGATTTTTTTTCCCCCAACCATTCTTTTTCAAACGTTTTCGATTCAATTGTTAAATTCATTCAAATGTTCAGCAGTCAGTGCGCTTTTTAGCTGTTCTGCTTCTGAATTCAGAGGGAATCAGTCCGTTCCAAATTGGGAAAGGAGACACAAGCTTTTCTACAGCTGACATTCTCCACGCCACCCAAATGAACAGTGCCACCTCCTGCATTTTCTGCTTATTATTATTTTAAATGAAAGAAAAATTGGCAGAGCGCTTCAAACCGTAAGGCTTGCGGAAGCTGCCTGGAACCTGTTCCGAGCCGCCTCGGCCACCTGTTAACCGCGGGCTGAACTCCGGGAGCTCGGGGCTTCCCCCGCCGCCCAGCCGGGAGCGCCCAGCCCGGGCAGGGACGGGCAGGGCCGGGCAGGGAAGGGAAGGGCAGGGCAGGGCAGGGACACGGGCAGGGCAAGGTGGGGCGGAGCAGGGACACGGCAGGACAGGGCAGGGCCGTCTCTTTCTCTCGTCCGCTCGCTCACCCCCCGCCCCGCAGCGCCGGCCCCTCACCGCGCTTACCGCACCGGGCGCGTCCGCCCGGCCAGATCCCGGAGCGCCGCTCCGTCCCGGCCGAAAGGCGCAGCGAGCCCGGAACGCCCTG
>VYXF01004774.1:483078-493948 GCA_013397295.1 Polioptila caerulea
GCAGAGCCAATGAATCAGCAGCGGGAGCGCTGCCCCGGCCCGCGCGGGCGGCATGGATCGGCCGCGTGACGCTCCCGCTCCAATGGCAGCGCGGGCGGGAGCGGCCCCGCGGGCGGCCGCAGGTGCGGGAGGGCGCGGGGCCCGCGGAGGACCCGGGGCGGCCGCGGCCGTCGAGGGGCGGGGAGCAGCGAGCACCGGGAGGAGCATCAGCTGGGAGCAACCCCTGCATGTCGCTGGCCGGGCAGGAGCAAACACATCCCGGGGGAAACATCGATTTTGGAGGGAGAGGGATGGCTCGTCCCCACCAGGGGGCTGAGGGACCAGCGCGCTTGCACATGGGGAGTCATTGTGAGCGAGTCAAGGTGGGGAGCCGTGAAGGTTCTGAGGGGCGCTGTCTCAGCCTCCAGGAGGTGAAGGGCAGTGCCCTAAATCTACAGAGATTTGATTCTACAAGTCTCTGGAATCATATCACAGGATGGATCAGGTTGGAAGGTACCACAGTGAACCATGTGGTCCAATCTCTCTGGGTCATCCCAGAGCACATTTCAAAGGATTGCATCCAGATGGTTCTTGAATATCTCCAGTGAGGGAAACTCCACAACTTCTTTGGGCAACCTGTTCCAGTGTGTGGTCACCTGCACAGTAAAGAAGTTCTTCCTCATATTTGAGTAGAACTTCCTGTGCATCAGTTTCTGTCTGTTGTTGAAGAGCCTGGTTCTGTCGTCTTGACATCCCCCTTTAGACACTTATATACACTGATGAAATAAACAAATACTCTGAATTTCCAAACCTGTGAATTGTTGCTTCTTGAAACAAAGAGATCTCTTGGAATATATGACATCTGTAGCTTGCTCTGACAGACTCGCTGGGGTTGGGGGTTGGTAGGACATCACTGGATCATCTAGGCCTGCTGAGTTATCTAGGGTGTTTTGCTCAGGACATGAGTTGGGTCTTCGGTANCTGTGAATTGTTGCTTCTTGAAACAAAGAGATCTCTTGGAATATATGACATCTGTAGCTTGCTCTGACAGACTCGCTGGGGGTTGGTAGGACATCTGGAGATCATCTAGGCCTGCTGAGTTATCTAGGGTGTTTTGCTCAGGACATGAGTTGGGTCTTCGGTAGCTCCAGAGATGGTGACACCACAATCTGTCTGAGAAACGCTGATCACCCTCACTGGGGAAAAAAAAATTTAAAAAAAATCTCAGGTTTAATGGAAGTATCTACTATTCCAGTTCATGTCCATTTTTTCTTGTCCTGTCACTGGACACCACTGAGAACCATCCCACTCCACCCGCTTAACTCCCACCATCAGTCTTCATCCACATCAGTAAGAGTGCCCTGAGCCTTCTCTAAGCTGAGGGATCACAGCTCCCTTAGTCAATGCTCATACATCACACACCCAGGCCCTTCACTCTTCATCTTCATGGCTTTTAATCATCTTCATGGCAGCCAAGTGTTGTAAGGAATGACAGGGTTTCCTTTTTCAATCCCGTGCCAGGAGACAGGCCTGAGACATCACCAATCCAACAAAGAAACCAGCTCCTGCAATACCCACCCTGTGATGTTACAGTGGATCTTTGCCAGTGCTCTGACACTTGTTAGCACTGTCATCATCTGTTCCTTCACAGGCAGGACCTGGGCCTTGAACAGTACTGTCCCTCTCCCTCCAGCAGCTGTCATGAAAGCTACCATTACTTTCATCTTCATCTCAAAAACACAGAACTGATGCTTATGCATGCTCATGATTGTAATCAGAAATGTGAAAAAACACAATGGCAAGTCGGGAACTTCCCATCTCCTGCTCTTTGCACTGCTGTTGAAAAGGCAGAATTACTCAGGCTTTTGCTCATTTTTCTGAGCCTTAAAAAAAAATTAGCATTCAAATTCTCTCAAAAAGGAAGAAGCCTCACAAGGCCAATACTCCACTTCCAACTCATCTCTGCTATGTTCTGTAAGAAAAGACTTTAGAGCTTTTACACCAAGTGCCAAAGAAACCAAAAAACCCAAACCACAGAATTGTAGCATTTTCCCAAGATTCTAAATTTTGTTTCCAACAGTTCTTATTAGTGAAAATGCAGAATTAATGACTATTCAGTAATAGCAANGCCAAAAAACCCAAACCACAGACTAATGGACCAGAATTGTAGCATTTTCCCAAGATTCTAAATTTTGTTTCCAACAGTTCTTATTAGTGAAAATGCAGAATTAATGACTATTCAGTAATAGCAATGTGCTTGAGATTGCAGCAGAAGAAACACAGTATTCTTGCCTGATGAGATGTGGAACTGCAGGTGCACAACTGCAAGTGTAGATAAGGGTGCTGCACAATGTTTATTCCATTCCTCCTGTCGTTTAGTTTTCTGACTCTTTATGCTCATCACTACTGTCTCTTCCTCTGAAAAGGGACAGCAGTGGGAGTTTTTAAAATGCAAAGGAATTCAGCTGAGGGAAGAGGAGAGGTAGCACAGGCATTAACAATGTGGCTGACCAGAATAAGGATGGAGTTTCATCTGCAGCAGCTGCCCTGTTATGGCCCAGCAGCTGCGGCATCAGCCCCAGGTCTAGTGACACACAGCCAGAAACTCTATTTATAATTACAAATTCTGCAGAAGTTCATCCTACCAGCCCTTCTCACTTCCCAAATCTTTAGATTTGTGTGTAGTTAGCAGCTGCCTGGGGTTTAGCAAGGGGAAGTAAACAACACTTCTCACTGTAGCTGATTTAGAACTGACAATAAAGAAACAAAAAGCAACAAAAAACAACAGAAAAACAGTCTTGAAAGGAAAATTATTACAGAGTGAACAGCTTTGAATTCCTTCCAGATCTGTGGTGGTTTAAACAGAAAGAAAGAGAGGAGCTTTCCTGCACCCCTTACCACAATTATGACAGTGTTACAAGAATAAAGTTGTATGGTTGCATTTGCATGGTAATAAAAATGATATAAAGAAAGAAGCGTCTCAATTTTTGTCATTTTTCTGTACTACCCTCTCAAAAAATCTTTTCAAGGTTACAGATCTACAAACCTGCCAAATCAAAAAGCTGTCCAAGCTGACTTTCAATAGTGTTGTTGATAGACAATTGTGTTTACAAATTCAGTGTTCAAAGTTGCCAAAAATTGATTCTGATTTCCCTTCTGTTGAATTCTTCTGTCATGTTTTAAAATAAATAATATTTTAGGGGAAAATGTGTTTTATATACCTTTGAAGATGAAACTAAATTAATAGCTAAGACTAAAACATTCATTAATGCAGAGTGAAGTTTAAACAGAAACCACCCCTTCAGGTTAGATGCAAATCAACAGATATATATAATTAATATAAAGGGGATTATTCACACACTATGTTCATATCTTGTAGTGATACCACTTTCACAAGGGATCATTTTAAGATGGAGTTAATATTAAGTGAAGGCTGCAGAAAAACTATGGGGAAATGGCATGTTGTGCCAGTGGAATTGTTTCTGAGGCTCCCTCCTTGCCCATAGTAGCCATAGAGAATCCACCTTCCTCCATCAAAGCATCTTCCACTGCTCTTATGCTCTGCCACTGAAAATTCTGTCTCCTTTCCTGCTGGAGTTTAAAGCTCTTAGCACCATTTCTGTGAGTTGCTTCTTGATATATTCTAATGGTGACTGGGTAACTATAATTAGCAGTCTTTGAATAAGGTTCATTTGTCTTGAACACTGCATCCTTTTTTTCCTTTTAGTAATCCATTTTCATTTTTCAATGAAGATAGATCAGAACTTGGGCATTATTCCAGCAGCAGCCACACAAAAGGTGAATATTAACTCTCTAATGATCCTGTATATTCCTCTTTTCAGTAGGATGTAGAACCAACATAACCACTTCATAACAGCAGTCAAGTCCTTAACTGCTAGTTTTGTCCTTAGGAACTTCTTCAGAATCATAAATTTCTAGCATATGCTTCTTTTTTCTTTGTGTGTGACAGCAGTCTGTTCCTCTCTCTACAGACTCCACGTTCTGAAATGCCCTTTAACAATATAATAAAAAAAGCCAGGTAAGTTCATGACTATGCCACCTTTCCACTGATAGCTGTCTAAAATCTGAATCAGCAGCACATCTGATATGTTCTTACTTGCATTTTAATGCAATTAATTGTGTTATCCAAACATTGTGCAGCTATTACATGTAACTGGCAATTATTTTTACGAGCCAAAGTTGTAATCTAATTTAAAAACTGATTTATACTAGTTAGATATACCCTAGTTCCCTTAGAAGAACTAAGTGATAGACTTTGAATAAGATCACCTCTCTACTCTCTGGGGTTAAAACAAGCAGTTTCTCTGGCAGCCAGCAAATATCAGTAATCAGATTCTTGGATAATTGTCCCAACTTCCCCAACACTTGCAGTTACCTCTTAGAAAAGTTTAAGTTCTGAAAAGAAAGAATAAGTCATCCACAGATCTGGCAGTCTCCACTTTAATTTATTTGATCTGTCCTGTGCCAGACTTTGTGCTCTTTTTGTCCACCTGTGGCAACCTATCTTGGTTGTCCCTGTACAGATCCTCTCATTTGGTCCTTTTGGTAATGCCTTGGCAAAGCGTTCTTTTTCCTTGGTGTTTTGATCACAGAATAAATTCTTTTGAAATATCACATTACACCCTATTTCATGAAGTGTCTTGTTCCTGGAACAGTTCCTATTTCTGTGAGGAGTAGAGGGGAAAAAAACCCCTCAAAGGTTTCTGGTTCAATCTTGTAATCCACGCAAGGAAAGAGGGACAGGCAGAATTCATGCCAAGAAATTCCAGGTATTGTTTTCTGAATATTGGGTTGTGTATGAAGCAGCTTTATTCCAACAAAACTACTCATGAGTCACAGGCATTATATCCTAGTTTATCCTGCAGATAACAGTTCTGTCATAATTTAGCAAAATAACCTGCAGTGCCTGCCAAGCCCAGCATTAGTAAGTAATAAAACAGAAATGTGCTCCATGTCACTGAGGTTTGATAAGCTACATCACACAGTTCACAGCCTCACCAGAAAGCCAGGTTCACCCACTGTAACTGGCAAGCCACATCAGCTGGTGGAAACCACGAGTGTGCCTTACTGCCCAAAGCTCCTCCAGGTTATGTTTGCTTTATTTTGGAGTCTGAGAAACAGGTAAAGCTAATTTGCTTTTACTGCCCAGATTTCACTGGGCTGTGCAGCAGAGCCTTTCTGCAGTGGAAGCCAAGGCACTGTGTCTTCCCATAGCCTATTGGAAGGGAAGGAGAAAGCCTAAGTTCCATTCTGCCTCCAGACATCAGGCTCACAAGTCCTCACAGACCCTTGCACTGAAATTCAATTATCCTGAAGTTGTCTGTAAGGACCTGGCTGATCTGAGACTGGAGGAAAGTATCCACATTCCAAGTATCCCCAAGCTTCCTAGCAAGGGCTACTCTCTCTCTCCAGCTCATCTGTTCTATTTTCACAGATTCGTGTGCTTCTCTAGGCAGGGATGACCTGCCAAGCATATTAATATTGGTGTACTTTGCAGGTATTGACTCAGATATTTAGGTTATGATAGGCTTTACTGTGCATACTGCCCTGCTCACTCCATGTTCTCCTTCTTGGAGTCAAGCTCAGATGGGCCTGTAGGGATAAATGGGATGTGATCAGACAGCTGGAGACTGCAAAGGCAGGACATATGTATAACTCCACCTTCCCTTAGATATGAGAGAGAAGACATTCAAATATTCATTCTCTGGTCCTTTACAAAGGCTGTCATCTTATGCTGAACCCATAGAGCAGGTTGTGAAGCTCCAATCTAGCCTAGAATTTGTAGTATTTTCCTTCTGGCTGTCTCCCCCATAGCAGAGGAGGGTACCGATGGTGGGGATCGCCTTCTGCCAGAAGTGTGCTTGCTCACAGGAGATTTACAGCCATGTATTCACTGCTGTAGAGTGGATCTAGATCAATGATGTCTGCACCTCTTGAGAAATTGTGTAACTGAACTACCAGGTAACTCACCATAAAAAATTATTACACTGCCTTCTGTTTGCTGTGAGCCAATTTCTTTTTTTAGATAAACCAGGAGAGACTAATACAATCAGACAGGCAAACTAACATGCACACAGCCCTTCTTCCAGTCTGAAGGAGAAGCTAAGTGCATCCTCAAAGCCAAGTGCAGTTTGAACAAGATTTTAACTTGATTTATGTTATTCAGTTAAATGGTTTGAAAGAATTTGTGATTGAAACCTGTAAAGCAGAGGCTGGTATTAAAGACACACATCTCTAATGTTGGTAGCTCCAAAAAAAGAGAGAGAAGTTGTTTACTCCTTACAGAATAGATCTGTAAAGGATACATCAAAGGTGGAAAGTAGGTAGAAGCCAGCATTCTTCTTCAGTCTGGTTTTCAGTATGCAGCACAGTTATGAACTATGCTTGTCAGACTCTTCTGGTTAAGGTAAACACTTTGAGGGTCACGAGAGAGGTGAAAGGAGCACTTCTGAAAACACTGACAATATGACTGTAAGGAGGTGTTTGCTCTGTGCTATTGCACATCAGCTGTTTGGTTTCTTCTAAATTCATCAACCCGCATATCCACTTCTACAGAAACAGCTACAGTCCAACATAACAAGCTCAGATACTGAACAGTCATGACAACATTCATTTAAGAAGGATGTTCCTTATTAAAATATCATGAGTTTGGGGAGCCCCTTAAATAGGCCTAGTTGTGTTATAGGAACAATATTGGTTATAATACTTGCACAGCTGTCACATAGCACTGGCACGGGTGAGTGTATGGAAGAAATACACAATCAAGAGTGTGATCGATAGACAGAGAAAAGATTCTTGGTGGGAAGGAATTGCCTTCTTTCTTCAAGGTGGTCAGCAGAGACTCCTAAACTTTTAACAGTTTCAATTTCTGTTAGGCACTTTAAATACTAAACATCACTTTAAAACATCTGTCATTTAGCCTCCATTGAAAATCTAGCTTTTTAAAGGGCTTGCTGTTTTAAAAAATTCATTTTGCATCCATAGTTTATGTAAAACCACAGCTCCCTGAAGTCTGTGTGTAACTGGCTTTTAGCCATCTTCAGCTTTGAAGAGTTTTCCTTAATAAAGCAAGATATTCTTGCACTACAATCAGAGTTTTTAGCCTCTAATCTTTGTAAGTCATATTTCTTCAAAGGAATAATCTTGCTGCTTGGACTAGGATAGAGTTTGGAAATAGCTATGAATATTTATATAATATTAGGTACATGCTATTCATATAGCAAAATACTTTTCATCTGGAGGCCTCAAGACTTTAGGCCAGCTTCAAATCCAACTCTTGAGGTCAACAGAGTTGTTTAAGCTGCCTCCTGTGTCAGAGGAAAGGCCACAGGGTCTTTTATCTCCTGCACGATCAGAATTAAAGTGCTCCAGGGGCCAAATAATCTCAGTGGCTGGAGAGCTTGGAGAACAAGGATGATCAATGCAGGAATCCTTCTGGCCAGCACAAGGACACGAGGTCAGAAATTTCCACCAGCAATTAAGTGAGGTATAGTCACTCCTTCACCTTTAAATGAGGCTGCCCCTGTCATAAAGGGTGTGCTAGTAAATCAAAAAGGCTGTACTTTCTAACCTGCAGGCCTTCCTTCCCTGAGGGTCTGGCAGTTGTAGCTTCCAACAGTTCAAACATTATTTTATAGTACGGAAAACTTTTTCCCTACAGCATTGAAAACCTTGATGGGTAGCATGCAGTCTTGCTTCAGTGAAAGTCTTGTGTCAGAGGCTGTGTGAGTATGGAATTTATAACCCTGGACTCGATAAGGGTTTTTTGTATCCATCTAAAATCTTTCTTAGTCAGAGAAAAACCAACTCTTTTCAGCTCACTTTGGGCAAAAACACTCCAAAGACTCTGCCAGGCCTAACCCAAGCCACACTGTGTTTCCAAGTCCACACTGTTCCTGAAATCTCCATTGATAACTTGTTCTCAAGTAGAACTCAGTGGGACAGAAAAAAGGGCAGAGGTGAATGGTACCAGCTTCAAGCAGCATTCAGCCCTCCGTGTAGTCTGGGCAAACACATGGCGCTCACATTCCCAGAAAGAGCAAAACAAACCTGCTACAAGAACATGCTCAAGTGAAGCAAATTAGAAAACTCAGCTAAAATGAGAACACCAGCTATGTTGAAACTGTCAAACATGAGAAAGCCCTTCAGTGACAATAGGCCTGATGTGCTCGTTCTCTTGCTAGGGTGGTGTTTGACAAGGGAGTGAGGTTCTAACAGCTCAGTAATATAAACAATAGGCAGCTTGATAGAATCATACTGTACACCTCATAATGAAACTAATGGGCCTTATCTGTACAGATCAAAACAAAATAAGATTTTAGTATTTAAAAAGAACAGTCATAAAGTGGCCTCAGCTTGATATGGATATAAATGTGAAACAATTCACAGTGCTGGTTTTATGATCAGTGTGAGTGGAAATGATATGCCTGAAGCCTCCTCATGAGAGACACAATTAATGCTGCAGTGCCTCCCTCCAGCAAGAACTGATTATTAACTTCTTGTTGTCTTCAAGAACAATTGTTGGATTACATAGGAGAGAATGAAAATGAAACTTACCCATACATCTTTCTTGTAACTTAAGTTCCTAGTAAGCAAGTTATTGTATATATTTGATAAGTCCATTATGATAATAAAAAATGACAGATACTCCGAACTTGTAGGATACAATAGTCCTTACATCTAATTTACAAGTTTTTTATATGGAGGGTGGTAAAACCCTGGAAAATTTCAAGGTCAGATTGGATGGGCTCTGAGCAACTTAATCTAGTTGAAGATGTTCCTGCTCACTGCAGAGGGGTTGGACTAGATGGCATTTCCAACCCAAACTGTTCTGTGTTTCTATGATTATAACACCCAGAAAAAAAACCTTTGACATACAAGAGAGCTAAGGAACTCCAAATGAAGTTGAACAACTTTGGTTCTTCGTTTTCTTCTTTTGTTGTTGTTTTTGTTTTGTTTTGTTTTGTTTTTTAACATAGTCCTTGGCACTAGTTCCAGATCTTGAAGTTTCATAGTAGGAAGCAGAGTACAAGTCCATATAAAGGCTACAGCCCTGTCCTGAAGCAGATAGAGGTTAAATGGGAGGGGGGGACGTTACAGCAAGATACCCAAAAGGAGATTTGAGAAACACAAAGCATAAAAACAGAGTCACACTTTGTGTCCAGGGAACACATCTCAGCTATCAGTCCCAAGGGAGAAACATAAAAATGCACTAGAAATCTTGTTCCCAACTCTTACCTTTGTGACTGTGATTGAATCCTCCATAAAGAGCAGTGAGAAAGTATATTCTGGTGAATTGTTGACAGAGTATCCTGTCACTGTGTTACATTGTTTGATTCCAAATACCTCTGTGACTTTCCAGGAGGGGAAAAAAACCCAGCCAATAAGTCAGTTATAGGAATAAAGTATAATTGAACTCAATTTTCCTACCATCTTCACAGAAGCAACAAGAGCACAAAAGCAAGGTATGTCAGGAGAACATAAGGCTGGAGATACCAGCATAACCTCATGGTTAAAAACAACTCTCTCAGATTCTCAAAAACTTACAATTGGTATCAGAAAAGAAAGAAATGTGGTAACTGAACTACCCACAGTGCTACTAGCTAGTACTGAAAATTGCAGGACTGGTGGCACAATCTGCTTTTTTGCTGAAAGCTGACTCAAAGGTTTCCAATGTTGATGGATAACAATGGAAAGAATTTATGTCATGAAAACTACTCACAAGCAAAATACTGGACAACAGCCAAGGAGGATGGAGAAAAGATTGCTAAAGTTGGGAAATAAAATGGGTGCTGAGTATTAAACACTAGGAGAGTGAAGGGAGCTATGGAGTCAGACAATAAACAAGTGACAATTGGAGCCCTAAATTAATTTACATAGACAGTAAAAATCATATCAAATTTTGAAGAAGAGTGAAAGAAAAATGCCAAGAGGCTGAAAATTAAATGAAGGTGCAGAGAAAGCACAATGGATTTAAATTGCTTTAATTTAAAAATGAAATCATAAGAAGAACATTTATCATTGTACAGGGGAAAAGTGACAAAGAGCTCTCTATCATCCTTCATTAGCTTCAATTTGGGCAAGTCAGCTTCAAAACATGGGACAAAGGTGCTTGCAGCCACAGTGAGTATTGTTATTTGAGCCTGATAATAAGCTTTTCTGTAACACCCTCCCACTGCCACAGTACTGAAGCAGAGTGTGTGGAGCCATGGCAGAGATTGGAAGGGTCTTACCCAAGCAGTCCATGGCTAAGCCAGGAACTGAAGCCAGATGAAAAACCATGAGCCAAAAGCAGCTGGCACTTGAGACAATTCTTTCTTGCTGATGCATGAGTGGCCTACATATTGGCATGGCTGGACTGGTCATCCCCAAGCAGCACTAGAAGACAAACAGGGCTTTGCAAGTCACTGTTTACAGCTGTGCAGAAGACCCAGCCTCCTGCATATGTTCCCAGATCCTCATGCCTGTGTATCTTTAGAATCTCTGTGACTTTCACCAGAGAGCTGATTACTGCATTCACTGTTAAGATCCATCCTGTAAGAACTGCTTTGTTTTAGTGACTCCAGAGACCTGCTATGTATGAATGTCCTAACAATTACTATTCCAGCCAAGGCTTCACAAACTCACACAGCTTGACTGGAAGTGGAGCTGTCTTTTCAGTGAGAGAAGACATGCTGTGATGTGGGTTAACCTGGCAGGCAACTGAGCACCACACAACTGCTCACTTGCATCCCAACCCACAGTGGAGCAGGGGAAGAGGAAAGGAAGAGCAAAGGCATGATAAAAATTGTTGAATAAGCGAAGGAGAAGAGGAAGAAGAAAAAGAAAGGAAGAAAGGAGGGAGGGAAGGAGGGAAGGAGGGAAGGAAGGA
>VYXF01004774.1:494087-540417 GCA_013397295.1 Polioptila caerulea
AGGAAGGAAGGAAGGAAGGAAGGAAGGAAGGAAGATTGAACCAAACCAAAACAATCACTCACCACCTCCCACAAGTGGACTGATGCTGGCCATGAACAAAAAAACAGATGGCTCATCTCCCTAAACACCCTCCTGTCCATTTGTTGTTGAGCATGGTACTATATACTATGGAATATCCTTTTGCTTAGTTTGGGACATGTGCCTGGTTGTACCCTCCCCACCCTCAATCTGTTCCCTGGTGGGGGTGGACATGAAGAGTGAGAAACCAAGGCCTTGATGCTGTGCAGACACTGTTCATCTATAGTTAAAACATCAGTGTTATCACCACTCTGTGGTCACAAACCCAAGCAAAGCACCATAAGAGCTGCTAGGAAGACACTAAAGTGCATTCCAGCCAGGATCAGCACACAGAAAGTGGAGAGAAAGAGGGGAATCATTGCCTAGTGGGAATATGCCTGTCTGCAATTAAGTGGCACATGCACTGTAGGAGCCCTTTCCCGTCCTTCTCCCCCTGACTATAAGCAGGAGTGAGCTGAACATCCTACATTTGATTTCTGGGTAGTCAAGGAAACTGAATCATACATCTCACTTTTCTGTCACCCCCACTACACATAAAGGTAGAACACCTTCCTGTTCACTGATGCTTTTGTTCGAAGGCAAATCAACAATGGCAATTACTGAAAAACAAAAGCATGGAGTAGAACAAATTGCATTTCCTACAGCACGCTTGATGAGGATTGTCCCAGTTTTGAGACACTCAAAATCAGAAGCTGAAGGAAAAAAATCAGGCTCATACACCATGTGATAGCAAGCAAATTACATTGCTATGCAACATCTGAACTGTTTAAGTTGAATTCTTACCTTCCCAAAAGGGGAGAGTAATACTAGGTTAACTTCTAATGAGCCCTGCTGTTATGGATGTCATAACTTAAAAAGGAATAGGGTATGTTGTACAGCTTACAATTTTCCCATTCCAAGCTCAAGCTTTTCAGTTATTAGAACTATATATAAAGATTTTCCATCCAATTTAACAGCAAACAGAATTTGTGCACATCTGCTTGCTGAATATGATCATTTATCAACCAACTTAATGGACAGTGTTTAGGTGCTGCCTAACATATGAGGAATGTCAGATTCATAAGTGTCAGAATTAACTACAGGATACAACCCTCAATAAAGAAGAAAAGTCTTGATGGGGGTGTGGAACTACATGTCTTGGGTTGCAAGATGTATTCTATTACCATCTGTTGAAACCGGGGTGGGGCTGGAGTCAATGGGCCAGCTGTCAAAAAACCAGCTGGGGCTGTGTTCTTTATCTCTTCCTTGACCCATCCTCCCTCCAGGGAGAGATCTTCTGTCAATGTGCCATTGAGTCTCACTGCACAGCTGATAAAATTACATCATCCCATTGGGAGATGTTCCACCCAGGGGGAGGAGCCAACATTCCTACCTGAATAAAATCTGAGACTGGGACACTGCAGTCAGCCTTTTCCACTGGATTCCCACAGGGAGAGCAGGCCCATCTACACCACCACTGGGCCTTCAGAGGAAAATGACACCTTTCCACAGGACCACTGCTTCACCAGAGCCACATCTGCCACTCTGGAAGGACTGCAGCAACCATTTAATCGGACTGCTATGAACACCCTG
Organism: Polioptila caerulea; assembly: GCA_013397295.1. Classification (NCBI taxonomy): domain Eukaryota; kingdom Metazoa; phylum Chordata; class Aves; order Passeriformes; family Certhiidae; genus Polioptila; species Polioptila caerulea. The sequence goes on from VYXF01004774.1 coordinate 495,738, forward strand.
ACCCACAGGGTGTCAGGTTGTATTCTGACTCTGTCAGTGGGTTGTTTATTTTTTCTTTTAATTTTTTTTTTTTTTTTTGTAATACAGCATTTTTAATTTTAATTCTCCTAATTAAGAAGTGTTATTCATATTCCCATATCTTTGCTTGAGAGCCCCTTAATTTCAAAATTATAATAATGTGGAGGGGGGGGGTTTACATTCTCCATTCCAAGGGAGCCTCCTTAGCAGACACCTGTTGTTCAAACCTAGATGGTCTTTAAGGTCCCTTCCAATGCAAGCCATTCTATATAAAACCAGCTGAAAAAAAGCTGTGTCCTGGCACATTTTCACTTCTACAGCCTTTTCTTGCACATATCCTATCTCCTGTCCAGGCTGGTCTGTTTTGTACTTAACCTTTCCCACTCTGGAGAAGATTGTTGAGATTACAGCTGGGAAGGGAACACGGAAATCAGAGTAATTAGCAGTAAGTTCTAGGAAAACCATGGCTGCTGAGGACCCACACCAAGCTAAGGTTCACCTTGTCACTGAAGGCTCACTGAGGGCCAGACTGACAGAACAGGGCGCTCCAGCTCAGCAACACTCAATGAAGACACTTCAAGTATTCCACACTACAGGACAATGATCACTTTGGAAAAAAAATATCTCATGTCCAAAGAGGACAGAAAAAGATAACTAAAAAGTAACTTCTTGACAATGCCATTCTTCAGTGCCAGGCTACCAGAGTATGGTTTAAAAGAGTATCATCCTGCATAGCAGATAAAATAACAATTGAAATATCTAGCTGGTGGGTTTTAACAGAACTAATGGCAATACCAGCCAAGTAATTTGTTTTACCAGATATTTCAGAAAGTGACTTGCACAGACAGGATAGGTCCATGGTGCCAGGATAATTCTTTGATGGTAGTCCATAGAAGCAAAGGACAGCATAAGTAAGTCTTGACACATTTGCTCTGTTATGTAAAGTACCTTACCAAGAATGAGAAGCATAAAAGACAGAGACAGTAACTGGAATAAAGACAGCTTGCTAGGAAATGTAGTCATCAGGCAAAATAAAGATGTTTTGGATCCTCACAGAGACAAAGAGGCCAATGATCAGGCAGGCAGGACACACAAGATGCTCACCACAGACTTCCAGGTCCTTTGAACAGATCAGAATTTCTTGGCAGTGGCAATAAAATAATATATCCATGAATATGTCTGAAGGGAAGATAGGACATATTTTGAAAATAAATCTTCCATCTGTCAGCCTAAACAAGCATCACCAGCACCATTGGCTTCCAATGATCCAGGAGGATATGGTTTACTCTCATCTCAGAGATTCTGCTTTAGAAGATGATGTGCACAGAGACTTTTTTCTGCGAATTAAGTATATACATTCAGATGCCTGCACTTAGCTAACAAAAAAGCCGAAACAAAGGCCCCACACCCACACCTCCCTGGGGTTCACACAGACAAGCCTTGCAGTGCTCTTTGGAATGAGACAAGGCACTTGTCACCAAAGAACTGAATTTCTTTTAAGAATCTTGTTGTTCCTAAATAATGGGAATCCCTGCAACAATTAGTTCCTTTTCTTCCATAGAAGAAAGGGATAAAGGATTTAAATTAGGCAATTCTGACAGTGACTGTGGTAATTATACCTCTGCAATGCAAAACAGATTATTTTCACAGATGAGGTAGATTTTTACTAAAAAACAGGGTCAGGATATGTTTTCAACAGCAATGTAGACTTGAAAAAACCACCATGTTTACAGAAGAAGCATGGGAGACCTGAAACAAATTAGCACTTTGATTAAATTCTGTCTGTGCCAAACATTCTTTGCCCAAAGTGAAGAAAGGAAGGAGAAGATATTTACTGCTTTTGTTCATCACAAGGGTCCCCTGCAAGCCCAGATGATAGCAGGACAATGTGCATTCAGGGCCTGACCTTGGGCATGCTGAAATCAAAGGAAAAGGAAAGGTAACACTTTGCACCTGGGCATCACCCCTGGATTTCTGCAGGCACATTGCAGGATTTCATGCTGGTTTCATTTTCTTTTTCAAACACTTCTTTGGCTACCACACTCTCATCATTAAACACCCTCGTGAACATGCCAGTAAAATAACACCCACTGGTCAAAATATTTCCATTTAGCTTGTCTGTTTTCCCTGGTTATTTATCTTGGCATTTTTTCAAGGAATGCTCTGAGGCATTCTGAAATTGCTGTTGTTCATGTTCTCCTCAACACCTGAGTTTCTCTATTATGTGGCCATTTCTTCTCTTCAGTGAAGGCTGCAGTTTGCTGCCCTTCACCTCCGCCAACACATCATCCCAAGCTAGAATAAGACAGCCAGCACTATTTTCAAGCCCACATTTTCATAAGTGACAGATACTGAAGAGCCCAAGTCAACTTTAGGTAAAGAACTGCAGTTCTCATTGTTGTTTCATTAACAACCACCCAGGCTAGGCAGTACATTCAGTCCCAGCACAGACACCTCTAGAGTTAATTGTGTACTAAAATAGACACAACCACAGGATCAGCCAGAACTGGGGGGTTTTCAGTGCCTAGGAGTTCACACTCTAGTCACTGGTGACAAAACTACTGCTAAAACTATTTTCAGCACTTTGCAACAGACAAACCTAGGTTGGAGAAGAGAGTTCACTCACTAAACCTTATGATCAGGAACATCTTTTAGTTGCAAAGGGATGGATGAGTAGTGGACATAGAAGCAGGCTAAGCCAGTTGTAGCTCAATTTGCCTTTCCAAGGGTGTGATGCCAAAGCATCTGCTGAGGTATGTGACACATAGATTGCAGCCATATTTGGCCAGGCCCATGCCTTGCTGAAAACAGTGCCAAAGAAGTGTGGGCCGGACATACCCTCCATCATACAGAGCAATGAGAACAGTAACTGCTGCTCTGCAAAAGTAGCGAGAAACATTTGTTTCCAGCAGAAACTGGACAGGCAGCTTTGCTGAGCATTACCTGTCTCCTTTGGGCTAATGGGAACACTCTTTAGCAAGTCTCAGACAAACACCTTCTCTACAACAGGGCTGCCTTTGAGGAAGCTCTTCCCAAAAGACTACTCATCTTCTTTCTACTAAAACCTTTGACTTGCTCTCTGTTCCCAAGGTGTTTGTGCCACTTCACTGACAGCATGCATGTCCCACCTGGCACGACTAGCAGACACAGAAGTAGGCTAAACGAGTGGCTCCCTGCATGCTTCTACATCCTTGGCTTCCTGGCAAAGCTCCCCAGCAGTTTCTGGGCAAGAGATGGCCAGCAGTTTTCCATTTTGTGGGAACAAGTAGCCAATTTGATGGGAGAAATCCGACAAGACTGAAGCATCTTCACTACACCAACATTTCAACCTAGATTTAAATCTGAGAATGGAGTAGAAAGTCAGGCGTGAGAATGAAAGAGGAATGTGCTGCTGATGCTGTGCCCTCAGAGAAGACCAGCAAGGTCAGGAAACCCCATCAGAGTGGCACTGACCTGCTTCCCAGACCCAACATGCATTGAGCTGAATGTGCAGAGCCCCAGGGGTTCTACACAAGGGGTCCTTCTGCAGTCACAGGATCAGTCACCTCCAGTGTCTAACAGTAAAGGAGTAACCCCTGTGCCTGAGTGATGGATTTATCCTGCCCTCCTGTCAAGCAGCACACATTAAGAGACACTTCCCGATAACCCACTTCTCGGGGTTTTGATCTGCCAGCTCCTTTTCCAAGTGTTCAGGTTGTGTGAGCATCCCAATACACAATTCACAAGCATCATTGCCATGCTTAGAATTTGATTGAGAGTTTTACCAAGAGAATATTCCTCTGCATTTAAAAATGCATATAATATTTATTTTTTTTTATATCGTTCTTATTTACTGAGTAAAATTCCACTGTCTTTGGGTCTCACTGAACACAACCTAACAAGATACAAATTTTGAATTTGCCTCACACTCATTCTCCCTTGAGTATATAAAATTTATTTGCAAATAGTGCCATGATACCAGTCTATTTGAAAGGGGAAATAAAAGCAAACACAATTTCACTTAGGAAGCTGTCTGGACTGCCAAAACTGCTGCATGCCATAATAAATACAACTGTGCATGGAATACAAATAAAAATTGTATCCTGTGTCTTTTTCTCTAGAATTTATTCACCTGAGAAGTACTGTGGTTTTATTATTTTCCTGTTTTACTAAATGTGACATTGTTTTGTTGGCTTGATTCCCAGTGAATGGAATCTGAACTGTTGTTCCAAACCAGCCATGTCATGGTCCATCAGTCCAGCTAATTCCTCTCTTACACTGAGCAACATTTTCATTGCTATGGTAACTATACAGCTGTTACAGGCCTGAGGTAGGGAATCAGTTTAGGAAACTATTTCTCAGTTCCCCAGATCCAAGGGAACTCCTGTTTATTCTGTGATATCTACGTATGTTTTGGGGAGCACAGATACTCACTGATGACTGAACCTCTTCATAGCCACATGCAAAAGGATACGCCTGCCACTGTCAAGAAGCCCACACCTCACACTGTGAAAGGGATCTCAGCCATGTGCAGAGGCAAGGTTACGTGCATTTTCCACGTTCATGGCATAGGATAGTTTTCTGAGTTGGACTAGAGAAACAAAGCCATACAGATAATCATAATACAGACAATCAAAGCCTGGTGTCTGAAAGAAAAGAAGTTCTGGCGCTGTCAGTTTGTGTGTCAGATCAGGACACCTCAGTGCCTTGCTCTAAGGCATTGTTTGGCTTTTTAATCAATTAAACTGTTCCAGCACAGTCCAAGCTGTCCATTGGTCTCAGCTGATGGCTCCTGGTATAACAACTATGGTTCAAAGGTACCACAAAACCAACCCCTATGACACAGCACAGACAAAACAGGGAGCGTTAAATCTGCTGCACGATTTTGCTGGAGGACATATTGGGATATCAAAGCAGAGTTCACTGTAAGTTCTCTCAGTGGCAACTGATGGCCTGAGGCAGCTGAAACCAGTGCCTTTACTACTAGTAGTCAACAAAAGGTTAATTATTGACGAAAATGTATTTCAAGTAGTTATTTTTAATCATCCTTAGCTTGCAGTATAGAAATTCTTTTTCCTGCTGCCTTGAGGAATACACAAAATTATAATTTCCAGTTTAAAAAAACTAAGCAGTTATGCACAGGATTCATGCATTTTCTTGACTTCTGGCAAAGGATGAAACAGGAAAGGAGCTGGACTAATTTTTTTTTTTTTCTTAGTAATCATTTTGAAGTAGTCATACTAATAATCAGTAAGAGACTACATGAAAGTTTGGCCATTACTTGCAGGTTTTGTTGCCAGATCTTTATTTGCTATGAAAGTTTTAGAAACTATCTTCCAAGGCAATTATTTGCTGGGCTGGGAGAAGCTCTTCTTGTGGCTATGGATGCACTGCCATATTTTATTACTGAATTATTCTTATTTTACTAAGTATGTCAGGGAGTGCTACACAGAGTTAAATGCTAATCAAGATAAGTTTTACCTTAGCTCAAGGCCTTATCAAGAGAGATCTCTCCCTTTACATATGCAAGACACCATGTTCTTATGCCCTTAACATATGCTGAAGGGCTTTGTTGAGGTTTTTTAATCTTAACAAGATGTGTTTTGCTGGGAGATGCTACTTCTTGTCTTAGACAAACTGCAATAAAAAAAAAGGAGGGCACACCAGCTTTGTGTCTGAAACAGAAAGAAGAGGTTTCCAGCTGAAATTTGAGATGGTTGATCTGAACTTAACTTCATTTTGTTCCTCAGTTACTCAGTTTAAGGGGAAAGGAAAGAGAGCAGCATGGAGCAGAGGAGAGTGCTCCTGAGGAGAATGGTGAGCACAGTGTTATGCACAGGGGACAGAGACACACACCCCAGTCATGAGTGCTGTGGAGTATATAAGGTACATAGGTTCATGCACATGAGGTGGTTTGAGACCTTAAATCAGAGGGAGTAGGGTAGAGAGACATTTTCAGACAACAGCACTGATAAGGCAAGCTAAGCTAGAGATTAGTGTCCCTGGACAAAGTGACGTATAAACAAGTCTGAAAAATAATACACCAAACATCCGGTAGGTTACCAATACAGAATTCCCTCCCTTGCCCTTGTACACTGACCATCTGTGGTTCTGCAGAACACCATTGCAAAGACCTGATCAAAGCTCTCCTGAGTGGAGTTTTTGAGAGGTTATGTCTCAAATATAAACTAAGAGTCTAGGAGATGAGTTCAAAAGGTGACCAAAGCCTTATAGGTTCACAATTAAAATAATTTAATATGAATATTTATTTATTATAAATATTATATTTATTTTAATATAAATAAAATATATGACAAGGCTTTGGAAGCTGTTTGCATCATCAACTGAGAGAAATGCAAGAACAAGCTGACTCTGCTTAGGGGAAAGCCAAAAATCCTGACTGAATATCCACTCAGGCCAGTGGTGCTCCTGACTCCTGCTCTCCAAACTGGCTCTCTGCATATGGAACACTCCACACTCCAGCATGCACCAGTCCACAGCCCCCAACATCTGTGAGACAAGCATTTCAACCTCCCTTCTCTTCAGCAGAGGCATGGGGAGGTGCAAGGTTTGCAAAAACATTTTGGCAGGGTCCATCTTTACTGTGCTCACAAAGCCCAAAGCCAGGGGAGTGCCAATTTATAATTATCAATTATTTATTATTTATCTAATTTTCACTGTTCACATTCTGTGTTTTAATTATGTTAAAGAAACCATTAAAAATGAAAAAAAATAAAGGAAAATAAATTATAGCTTGTATTTGGAAATCTTTGATATAACTGTGCCTTTTCCTCAACTCAAGTCTAGACTTCCATATTTAAGCAGCAAATATGAAGCAAGAACACAAAATATTTTTAATTAAACAATTATACCACTCCTTGTGACTAAAAATGTAGAAATCTTCACAATACTTTAAATTTTGCAATAAGTAATTGGGAAAGCTTTGGAGATTTGGAGAAGGTGTAACTAGTTCTCCTGGATTCTGCACCATTTACAGTAGGACTAATAAAAAAAGAATGATTTCATGTAAGGTGACAATTTTTCCTCATATAATGATCAGTATTAGTACTATAATAAAAATGATTCTAAGTAGAGTACCAGTATGTCTCACACTGGGAGCCTGGACAGAGACAAAGCAGCCTATGCCACGCTGCATGGTTCCAAGATGACAGCTTGGGAGGGCTGGAAAAGTCCATGACTGTTTCCTAAGAAGAGGATGTAGCAGTAACTCAGCATGTAAACTTTGCTGGTAAGTTTCCTAAAGTACATTAAAAAACAGTAAGGAAGATATTAAATTATTAAAATTGTTCCACTGGTTTCAAAATATGCAGACAAATCTCTGTATATAAGTACTACTTATCCAGAATTTTTTTTTAATTTAAGATTTCCCTATTCAGTAGTCTTTACAGAAAAATAATTGCACAGGAATTTCTGCATCAAAAAACAACAATGTTCTTTTGAGTAGTGTTCTGAATTCCTGTAATTTATTTTTCCTGTTAGGAATGATGCAGAATGGCTGCAGGGAGGCAGCAGGTGAAGACGATCTTATTTAAAAGTCACACTGACTGCTGTTATTGAGAAGCAAACTCCACTGCTCCAAACAGTCCAAGCTACCAAAGGCACTGAATGCACTTTTCAACAGTGGCTCAGCCTGCTGTGGAGGTAGGAGATGGCTCTTCTTTAAGACACACATGACAACTGCTCACACTGGGGAGCACTGAGGCACTCAGCTGCAATTTGTGCCTCCTGAAGTTAGTTTTCCTGTCCCCTGCATTTGGGTACTTACCTTCAGGTTCCTAATTTTAAGTCTTCTCAGCAAAATCTAACACACTTACATTGTGTATGCCCTCCTTTCTCTCCCCTCCCGCAGTCTAAAAGCATCTGTGGAGGCCGTTCACCACTCAGAGCACTGACATATAAATGGGTCATTCAAGACATGAAAACTTTTTTCCAATTTTATACTGAGCAGAAGTCCCTAAATTATAACCTTCCTGGACATCATTTCTTTCACCTCCCAAGGAGCCATTTAGACTTGTCACTCATATCTCCCATATTGCCACTTTGGAATATACATCAGAGCAGGACTTCCCTGGCTTCTCCATGACCACCATTCAGGGTGCAGCTTCGACAACCTTAACTGAAGCACACGACTCTTCTCCAAAATGGTTTGTCACCTCTTCATCTTTCATGGAGCTGATGCTCAAAATTTTATTTTGTGTTCTGCACTGACCTTCATTTGATCAAGAGGGACATTGTTTAAAGCAGAAATCAACACAACAAAAAGGGAAGCAAGATGAGCCCCTCCCACCCATCCTGGGCTGGTCAATTGGTTTAGAAATTTCCTTCCTCTTTACTGGGAACGAGCCAGGCAGCACTTCTGGCTTAGTGAGTAGAAAGGTTGTATCACACTGTGCTTTAACTAACACACTTGTCTTTATAGACGTTGGTAAAAGCTTCTCTTGTATGACTACAATTCAACCAGCATGAGGTCACTTATTGCTCTATCATAATCTCAAGTGCTTTCCCACTCCTCCATTTTCTGCCTGGTAAGTATCTTCGTATCTTTTTCAAGTTGATTCAATCTTCTTGTTTTACTTGCTTTTAAATCCACAATAAGTGGATCTTCCTTAACTCATCTCACTGCATTTTAAATGGATTCTTTATTTCAAAACGGAGAAGATATTTCCAACAGGACCATGTTTTCTACCTGCACATGCAAACACAGACAGGATTGTGAGCAGGTACATTTCTTTTAGAAACATTTGCAAGTTGGTGACAAAACCCAGACATTCCTCTTTGACCTCTACATGCCCAATCATCAATAAACCCCTTGAGAAGTTACAAAACACGTAAGGCAAGTGCATGGTTAAATGCAGAAAGATGTGCAAGTTGGGAGGAACATTCTGCCATTTTAAGGTTTAAGACCATGATCTGCATCCTAGGGAGCTACTCACTCCCTTCTAGGGCATCCAGCACCAGCTCCTGGCAGATGCCAGATGCTCAGGCTTAGCAGTCAGCATGGACTTGACACTTTTCTACACCTACTAGAATTTTTTACCTGTGTTGTCACAGCAACTCAGCATGTCCAGTTTGTGTGAAGATGGTAATGTTTCCATGGGAACTAAGCACACAGGCCTGCCCTGAAATTTCAGCTGGGAAAACATGAAATTTATCCATAACAGGAAAATCAAAGAATGAAAGGCAGGTAGTTAACTAAGAGAATCTGCACTGCATACTCATAGGACTGTATAGAAAGACAACCAAAGGATATTTACTCTGGCCAAGAACTAAGTAAATTTTACTTGAGTGTTAAGCCACTGATCACACACTCTGTAAAAATATTATTTCTTTCCCCTCAGTGATTAGCAGCTTTAATATTTATAATATCTGATGAAGAAGTTGAAAGGCCTGTGATATGGAGAGTTTGGGGTTTTGTCAATCCAAATTTCTCCACACTAGTCTAGGAAAATTACATAACCCCTTCCCCAAGTTCATTTAAATATCTGTAGAATACAAAATGAAGTAAGCTTATTCTTGCTGCTGTTTGTGTGAAAATAGTTGTTTTAATAGGACCACTTAAAGTAAGATCATGAAAATCAAAAAAGTTTAAATTCTGTAGGAGTACAGATGTATTTTTAAAATAAACATATACGGGAAAATCCTGAAGACAGTTAAAAACCAAAACCACCAAAAAACCTAAACCTGCTTTCACAGTACTATTTCTTTACATCACTAGTGATCAAAGACCTAGATTTAGGCATCAAACTGGGCTTCAGATGCCTAGAAAACATTGTCTGAAAGGCATAAATGCAAGGAAAAACAGACAAACAAAAAAGATGCTGTTGATAGGTCTGGCCTGCCACTGAACATCTCAATTCACCCTGGGCACCCTTAATCCCACAACCAGCACAGCTGAACCAACTCTCAAGATCTGCACAGGGTGTGCTGATTTGAATTCTAGTGATTACAAAGAGAGCTCAGAAATGCAGCTCTGCTGCAGGCAGCTCATTGTAGACAACTCGTTTTCAACCTAAATCCTGCTCTGGGGAGATCAAATAGACAGAAAAAAACACTGAACTGTAAGGTGTTTAGAACTTTTAAATGATTTTTCTTCCTGTCATTTCATTTCTTGCCGCTTTTAAACATGTAATAATGCAAAGAATGAAAGAGCAGGAAAGCATCTCAACTTGACAAAAGCAGTCATGGTACTTTCAATACCATCCTACAAAGGAAAAAAAACCCTCTAAGGTAGTGCTTATATGAGCAGAGGTAATTGTTTTTTGTGTAAAACATTTTGACATTCATCTAACCACAGAACACTGTGAAGAAATGTACTGGAAGAACTCAACTGACTATTTTAAGTACTTTGTTTCTCTTGCTTGTTTTGTAAGTCACACAATTTGCTGTGCGATACACCTTATCAACACCAGCTCACACACAAACACAGAAAACTTTCAGGAATCACAGAATCATTCAGGTTGGAAGAGACCTCTAAGATCATCAAGTCCAGCCTTTGAACCATCACCACCTTGTCAACTAGACCATGACAGTAAGTGCCATGTCCAGTTGTTTCTTGAACATTCTATTGGATGGCGACTCCACCACCTCCCTGGGCAGTCCATTCCAATGCCTGACAACCCTTGAAGAAATTCTTCCTGATGCCCAACCAGAACCTCCTCTGGTGCAGCTTGAGATTATGTCCTCTTGTCCTGTCACGGGATGCCTGGGAGAAGAGCCCAACCCCCACTTGGCTGCAGCCTCCTTTCAGGCAGTTGTAGTGAGAATGTCTGAGCCTCCTCTCCAGGCAAACAACCCCAGCTCAGTGGTCTGAGCCACTCTCCAGACCCTCCATGAGCTTTGTTAACCTCTCTTGGACTTGCTCCAGCCCCTCGGTGTCTTTCTTGTAGTAAAGGGCCCAGACCTGGACACAGCACTCAAGATGCAGCCTCACCACTGCTGAGTACAGGGGCACAATCCCTGCCCTGCTCCTGCTGGCCACACGATTGCTGACACAGGCCAGATGCCACTGGCCTTCTTGGCCACCCGGGCACATGCTGGCTCACATTCAGCCACTATCAACCAGTGCCCTCAGGTCCTTTTGCACTGGGCTGCTTTCCACATCAGTGTCAAAACATTTAGTGCCTGTTTGATCACATCATCAGCAACAAAGGTTAATTTCAAGAAAAAAAAAAACAACTGCCAGCAGCTCCATTTTAATAGCTGCATTAAGGCTGGGATGATTCCTACTGCAAACAGCCAGACCATGAGCATTGCTGCCTTCAAAAAACATTTCCACTTGGTTTTAGATGCTCAGCCTGCTGGCTATCACTTTAGGAACGTATCATAAAATTTATAACCTGCAACAAGTCTTTCAAGTATTAGAACAATATAAGTAAAACTTAGAAGATACACTTCAGGAATTTTTAACAAATTGTATCATATCTAGATTAGCAAGCTGAAGTAATGTCAAATGACCATTTGTTGCTCATAACAAAGATCTGTTATGAGTAACAGATCTATTCAAAACTCCAAAGGAAATCTGAAGCTTTTAGAAGTATGACAATTAATCCTAAATTACATCTGAAAAATCCTCAAAGTGGCTAAGGTTTTGAGAGTCAGTCCTGGGGAAAACAAGCAACTCTGCTTATCTCAGCAGAACATTCACTTTGGAACTTTGGAAAGTGTCCCCCCACTTCACTCACTAAAGATACCAAATTATGACTGCTCTCAACTACAGTCTTCTGAAGTAACTTGTGACCTATGGGCATACCCTTTTCAAACTTCAAGTGCAAAAAACTGAGGAGGGGCACTGAAGAGGTGACAGTTCAGCTAAGCATAGCCAGTCACTGTCAGATAGCAATTTTAGCCTTTTTAAAGGGTATCATTACAACATTTTTCTTGAATGTATTAATGCCACAACTACAAGTCTTGCTTCTTAGGAGGAAGAAATACCCATTCAGCACAACAGGAAGCCATAAACAGTACTAGATGTCACACAAAACAACACCTATATATACTAATGACAACATATAGAAGGGGAATAGCTGCTTTACTGCTTTTTCTCCAAAATACTGTTAGGCTGTAGATTACTGCCTCATGATAACACATTTTTAATAATGGTGTAAAACACTGATGGAAATCACATCATTTAACACTAGTGTAACCTGTCAAATATTTTTAGGAATTTCTGTGGTCCTGACCCTGGAATCTGTGCTGCCATGTTTTTATCTTCAAGATAATGTCATAACAAGGGATGCCTGACATCAGTCACATGGGAAGTTCTGTGGGAGACCAAGACTCCATGGCTCTGTTTTGAGGTCTCAGTTGGAGTACTAAGCTTGTGGAAACCCTTCTTTATAAGGCTTAACTGAAAATAAAAAAAAAAGAAAAAAAGCAGAAATACATGAAGTACTGTAAAATTATTATTTTTTAATTATTATTTGACGTAAATTTAATATTTTACCAAAGGTACTTTTCTTCTTTGTTTATAAAGCCAGAAATGTATCTGAATCACTTGCAAGTCAAATAAGAGACATCAGATGAAAAGGAAAATTTTTCAATTACCAATTACCTGAGTTACAGTGCAATATTTGATTTCAGACAGTATTGCTCTTTGGACTTTTTACAGTAAGAAATAATAAGCTCTATCAAATCAAAATCTTAATCAGAGCTTGTCGTAAATTTATGAATTCTCATGAACCAACAACATGAAACACCTGACATAATGTATACTATACTTTTTTGCTTGCCTCTACAATAAATTAATACCCTGGATGACTTAAATATTAGCAAAAATATTTACAAAAAGAAGATAAAACACAGTATAAAATTTTTTTCAAAGATATGCTTCTTCCAAGAAACAGTTTGGTACCAAGAGTGAAATTTCAAGTCTTACAAAATTGTTTCTCACTTATTTAAATTCATGAAGATAAATAAATAACACTGAATTATACAAATGAACATTGATATTCTCCTATGGGTTTATGCAGTAAAAGCATGTATCTCTTCTTGGGAGTATCCAAGATCCTTCAGATACCTGAAAGTCAGAAATCAAGTTGACAGTATTAATATTTGGAACTCAAAACCCACCACAGACACATATGAAGCATAACTTCAGCACTAGTTCCTTGTTTTTATTCAGACATGCACATTCAACTCTACCCCTGCAAATACATTTAGAAAACAATCAATGCCCAGCAGCTCAGATATACTATATGAAATTTTGGGGTAATGAAAACTATTTCTAAAAATAAATACAGATATCATCTGAAATATTTCAGATTTCTCAAGAGGCAGTATAATTATTGGCCAATACATGTTGACTTTAGTAGGACTGCCGAAAAGCAAATAACATCATATTGGTTCAATATTTTTAAGCTGGGCAAGAGAAACTTAGAGGATCTTTTATCTTAAAATATGCACAAAAAAGAAGAAAATACTAGGTACAGGCACAAATAAATGCATTAATTTTAAAAATAATTGAGAAAAATGCTTCTGATAGAACAACTCCTTTGAACTTTACTTCTGTAACTTAATTTATCAAGCTAACACCAACAAAGAAAGCTTATTTCCTATTATTCCAACTTTTCTATGAATATCAACTTAAAATCAGCATTTAAAACCTTGGGGGAAAAAAGGTCACTGTTGAAGAGTTGCTTTTTGAAAGTTCTGGACAACTAACTATTACTCATGAAACTTAGATATTGCTGATACTGACTCAGCTACACATAAATATAAAAATACTCCTCAAGTACGGTGCAAGGTGGGTTTTTTAAATTCCATTTTTTTGTTTGTTTTAATTTTGAAAGTTTTCTTACATAGCAGACAAATGTAAGGGCATTTTTAAAAGACTATCAAATTAGAAACACTACATCACTACAACAGTAAACACTACAGGTGATTAGGTGATCAAATTTTTAAAAATTTCTCACTTCCCAGTTCATCATTTAAAATACTCACTGTACTCCTTGTTCTGTAAAAGGTGCTGGACCACAGATGCAGATAAGCACTTTGGAGTCTCTTCTGCTTCTTTTCACAAACTCAGAGAGAAGAGATGAAGAAATCTTCCCCTGTTTACCTACCCAGTCTTTTGATGGTTGCGAAAGAATGAATTGAACCTCAAACCTGGTAAGCAGAAGAATATTTCTTAAGTATTACCTCTGATTAGAAATCTGCTACACAAAATGCTAATAATCAAGACACTGATGTTTCCTATGATGATCTTCCTGTCCTGCTCAGCTCCCCACTGCAGTATCAGATCTCACAGATATTTAGTCATTCCTACTGATCAAGTCAGTCGAATCACCTCCAACACTGCGTATTTATTAAACCAAATCTTTAAATGTTAAAAATTTCAGCTTTCCATTTCACCTGAGGGAAAAAAACCCAGCTGGCACCAATTAAGACACTTAAGCATAGATTTTACTGCTCCATTAGTCCCTTATACAAAAATGTTGGTGTAGCTCAACACACAAGCAGTGAGATAAGAATGCTTGGCCAAACTTGTGAAAATGTCAGAACAATTTCAGTAATGAGAAAATACTCATTACTGAATGTTGGTTTCAAAATTTCACAAACAGAAAAGTAATTCAGTAAAAACCAAGCACTTCTGTATCTGAGGCTCCTGTGGAAAGGGAGAACAGCAAATTTGCACAATGTCTAGACTACAAGGCTTTGAATGTGCCAGACAGCACAAGGGTATGAAATAGTATTGATTTTTCACTTCAGTGTTGTGAAGGAACAAGTGGTTTCTACTAAGGAAGAATTCAACTAAGAATTAACCATAAACAAAATATATTTTTATCACAAAAAATCTAAGCAGTGACAATTTATCTGGTAGTAACAGCAAGAGAACTGAAATTAAAGAGTAACCTGATAATCCTGTGTCTCCAGACAGCACTATGCCAGCTCAATTAAGTTGACTTTACATGTGCACTACTTGCATTTTAACTTGTAATTACATTGCAACAATTATGAAGAAAAAATTAAAGTAATGAGCCTATTTAAACTTTGAATTTCTACACAAATATTTTCATAACCAGTGACATCAAAAAGATTTTTATAAGACTTCTCTAAATTCAGAATGTTTCTCCTGGGGCACACTCTCCTTCTCTCTCCTGTGCTCCTCTTTGCATAACTGTGTTTTCTATTGTTAAGGGCAAGGGAAATTTTCTTTGCATGAAAAAGATTCTCACTTTTAAAAATCAGCTCATCCAACATATCATCTCCAATAACCATCTATTAAACACTGTAAATCAAATCCCTGGTTTCCCATGGGACCTACAGAACATAACAACACAGCCTCTGCTATGCATCTGTGAGCAATGGATCTCCTGCCACACCCTAGCTCTCATTACATTCTTAGCTAAGAGCTTATAGAATCAGAATCTGTCCTTGTGCCAAAGCTGTACAGTTAGTCTAAGCCCCAAGACTTGTTCTGTACAAAGATGTTACAAATTGTTCTCCACAAGACTTAATTACCTTCCATCCTTAAGAGCTAATTGCTCCAGTTGGTTTCTCCAGAGTATATCATCCTCTGTTTTATTGAAGAAGATCAGCTTCACTGTCCTTAAAAAAAACAAAACAAAACTTAAAATTAACTGCAGATTGTTTCAAAGAATCAGAACTTTATGCATCACACAGAAACCTTTTACCTATTTTTATTTTCTCCAGAGGCATTAAAGTCAAAAAAAGACACTGAATAAGCTTTGGAAAACTTGCCTGGTGTAGACAAAACAGGCCCAAATCAGCTATGCTACATCTTTAAATACTAAAATCATCTTATTCAGAAACTAGAATGTTCCAGAACCTTTACATGCTTCCCAGGGCCCACTTCTCTGAAAATATGGAAAATAAAGCCCACTACATTAAAGTAGTGCTCTAAATGGTGGCACGGTGCACCACAGCACCAAGTGTTACTCAGGTGGGGGGAAAGTCAATAAAAAGTGCATAGGAAAGCCATGCATTTTGTTCATTGGGCACAAAAGTAGAAACTGGTTATTTGGATAACAATGTTTTGAGACACCCTTACTAGTACTCCCCAGGGTAGACAAATGTATCTGCTGCAGTTCTGCTCCGTACTCAGCACTATAAAGAACAGAAAATTACTAACTTGGAATAAAGTGGTTGGGGTCTTGCTGGAAATAAGGGAGAACACAACTAAAATGAAGAACTGGAAATTTAGATATGATCTCCACCAATAAAGAAAAGCTGTTTGACAGAATGATGACAAAAATTTAGATACCAAATAAGAAGCTTCATCGTTCAGCACTTTGTAAGGAAAGAGAGTGAATGTAACATACTGGAAACTACTTTAAGGGATGTAGATTTTAATTAACTAAAAACACTGGTATGCAAGGTCTTACAGAAAACTGTTCAGAAAGAGGAGTTGGAGGCCCTTAAACGATTTTAACATGGAGGAAGAAGAGGAGATAGAAAGTTAAAAAATAACCTTCCAAACAAGAAAGATTAAAGTGGGATGCTATATTCAAAGTGAGTATGAGAACAGAGTGGTAATTTAGGAAAGAAAAGCTGGAGACAAAGATACAACTATCAAGGAGAATCAAGAATGGATTACAAACATCCAATACTTGAGAAGAGCATTAGCCCCCTACCTAGTGTTTAGTGCCTTTGTGCTTTAGTCTCCTTTAAGAAACGTACCCACCTGACTGCAGTTACACACAACTAGTAAAAGGAGCAAAAAAACCTCATCTGAAAAAGGAAGCATAGAGGACCAATATTCTTCTTTAGTTAATACTTAGGCCAAATACAATTTGGCCCATAAGAGAGGAAACAAGGCTGAAGAAAGAGCACCATGACTTGATGCACAAAAGGATAGTGCAGCTATGAAGGGAACAAATTGTTTTGCCCGTTTACAGTAGGCAAGAAATAGACTTACAAGATAATAGGCAGACTTTGTCTAGACAGTAAGAATGAAAATCCAATTATCCAAGCCCATTACAGCAAATGCTGCCCAGGGAAGCTGAAGATTCTCCAGCGCTCACAGTGCAGCCCTAGAGGTTCAGCAGCACTCACCCAGCACTCTAGACAGGGGTTGCTTTGGCACCCTTGGGTGATAAATCTGTACAGATTAATTGTACAGATTATTCCTCAGCTTTCTTCAATTTGTGTCCTAGCATTTGCAATATAAGCTTATGGCTAGTTCCTTTGCAAAGTAAGATAATTCTATGCAAATCATATTTATACTGTTCAAATGTATATGTATATATATACTTGGTAATATCTTCCCAAAAAATAAATTGAGGCTTAAAGAGCAAATATAAGGCAAAGGAACCAAATTGCCTAGAACAGTCAGAAAAACAAAGGCTTTAGGAGTCTACATACAAACAGCAGCACCTGTCTCAGTTCAAGTCACTCCAGCACCTAACCAGCCTCCACAGCAAGAAGGAAACGTTCATTTACTTTGACAAGTAAGGAAACAAATGCTGCTGCACCCTAAATTAACATTGAGTTCTCATATGAAATTGTGCTGAAAAGAGCTAAAAATGTGTTCCCAAGCACTTTGTCAGATGATATCCTTTGTCTTCACAAACACAGTCAGCCACTTTTTATCTGCTACTGACAATACAGGACGTTTTGGAATAGCCAAACAGTACAGTCTCTCTGCTCACAAAAATATGTAACTGCTGAAACACAACAACATAAGAATAGTGTCTGGATTTAGGGTTTGTTTTTTTAGAAACAAACTTTTGCAGTCTATGTCATCCTTTGTAGCTTTAGTATGAAGATTAGTGTACAATAAATCTATGTTTCAAAAGCAGAAGTATTAGTTCTGCAGTTCTGAAGGACATAACAGCCTGTTCCCTTGACCAAGAACAAATAATGCTTTCTTCTGTAGATTTTACAGAGTACAGAATGCATATGTAATACACATATTTTCATGAATTTGAATATACTAAATTCTGAACTTATATAAGTGACATATAAATCTTGTGTGAAAACTGTAACTCATCTGGGAACAATGTGTTACTGCTGCTTAGCAGCTGAAAACCATTAGCTAACTATTCTCATGTACCAGAGAGAAGCCATAAGTAAACAGTTGCAGCCCTCCTCAGTCCAAAACCCAATATCTACATTGTAGTATTTCCATACTAAAAAAACCACTCAAATGTGAAGCTAATTAAAAAAACAACTCCTCAAAGTTTCTACTTAGTGAGCTCATTTGTACCACAGCTAGAATTCAAAATGCAAATTATTATGTTGATAGTAGCCCAATAACCAAATAAATGGAAGTTGCCTCAGCTTCTGACAGATTCTTCCCTAAAGCATGCCAGTTCTGGTGTAAGTCGAAGAAAAATGCTTTTCATACATTTCATGCTTTATTTTGTTAATTGTTTTATTAACATTGAAGCTTGTGTGTCAAGAAGTCCACATACCTGAGACAGCTAACTTCAGTCAGAGCAAAATTCAGCAGCTTAACCATTGGTGTGAAACCTGTGCCTCCTGCCAATAAAAGGAGATCTTCTGAAGTTTGAACTTGTGACTTCTTGAAGTTGCCTTCAGGATTGCTGACAGAAATATAGTCTCCTTTATTTAAAAAATTAAAAAGTAAACATTAATTTGATGAAAACATGCTAATTAGCATTCTGATTTTTTATATTGCCTTCATCTTTGTAATATTAGTGTTTCTTTCAGAAAGGTACTATACACTTCACATAAGGATCATTCTTGTTAAAAGAAGAGATGTACAAATAAAATGTTTTGTCTTGATGGATTTTACAAAATATATGTACACAAACATCTGCAAAGTCAGTGTTAAAAATCTACCGCCATATCTGAACAGGAAAAGGAAGTGCATCCTAAGTCCCATTTTATCCAAAAGTACAAGTTGTTCTCAGAGCACATGACATCTTAGTTATGAACTATGATGTGTGATACAGTTCACATACATCACTCAGGAGAGAACTTTCTGTAATGGACAGCTCCTAGTTACAGTGAACACAAGTCTTTACATTCAGAGAATGGAGAATAAGGTTTAAAAGAAGTCTTAAGTAAGTCTTGATTAAGTAGGTAAACAGTAAGAACGTCACAATACTCAGTGAATCTTTAAAAATAATGCAATCATTGCAAAACCAGACACAACCCCCCAACACATATTTACCAATTTGTAGGTGGTCAAGTGCCTGTGTGAACAGTCCATGGGAATAAATTTTAATCATTAAATATATATGCACACCATCATGGCGAGGTGGTTCTTGGAAATCCAGTGGCAAAAAAGGCAGCACAGGTGTGTATGGTTTTACTACCTCTGTCCCTAGAGAGTAGACAGAAATATAGCTCAAATAATATGAAAAATACTCTACATCCAGATACTACAAACAAACACCAAAAGAAACAAAGAGTAAATAAATAACCTGTATATACCATAAAAATAAAACTATCCCATGCTTTTATGCAAGTTATTATTTTCCACTGCACCAGTTTTTCTTACAGAATTGGAGGCCTTCTACTTCCAATTAAAAACTTGAGTATGTTATTTCCATGCTACTTAGCAATTCAGGACACAGGATGAAAAGATCTTGAGTCATTCCCAAAGAATATGAACATCTAAACATTTTCATTAATTTTCAAGTACCACAGCTTGATTTATTCTAAATTTTAACAGCAGATTTTTAATACTGCACAATTATATTTTCTTGCAGTATCATTTCAAAAAGTTATTGTAAGTTATTAAAAGTTACTATAATGATAGTAAGATCTCAAAAGATAGACACTAGTAAAGAATTAAGAAGGGAAGAGGAGGAGGTCAAAACAGTTATCAATTAATGGATGTTTAAAAATTCTTCTGAGAAGTCTCTACCATGTATACTGCAATCCAAGTACAGTGACCAGTATAACTATTATTAAGAAAATTTCAACAAGTACCTTTTTAAATAGTAAATTTGCTTTCTTTGACCTTCTGTTTTCTTTTTTCAGGCTCTTACAAAATTTTGAAGAATAGCACATTGAAGAAAAGCACACGTGCTTTTCAAGACACATTCCTCTCATAACCTCACATCATCATAAATACTGCACAACTGGAGTGTAAAGCAGTGTTACCATGACTATTATAAATCCCTCAGAGGAAGAAAAAAAAAAGAAAAAATTGCAACAGTACTCTCCTCATTTTTCTAAAATGCTGCAAAATAAAAGGAACTGACTGATGATACGTAAGATATACAATAAGGTTGCCACACTTCAAAGATGAACAGCACTGCTGTGGAGGGAAAGTTGACAGTAGAGACAATAAGGTCACCAGTAAATGTCAGCCATCTCAATAATTAGCTTTCTGCTAATATTAATCCAGTCAGTTCATTAAGCACTGACTGTGATCCTGGAAGCAGAAACCTGCTAACAACACCCAGGGAATTAGTGGCCATGGACTTGGCATTGTGCCAACACTATAAAATAATTTATGTAAATATATCCATTACTACATTCTCAATTTTTCTTACCTGCAATGATTTGCTTGAGGTAAACATGTTGTCCAGTGGGAACACAGAGATGTGTGCCCTTAGGCAACATTAGGCAGAAGAGTTTGGTGTCATGGGTAACTTCTGTCTTAGAAACCAACGTGCACTTTCTGTAGAACAGTCCTAAAAAACATTTTACTTGTTAGTTGTCTCAATCTGTCATTCTGTTACTATATATCTTTCAATAAGAGAGACAAATGCGTGTATTTCATTATACTTATAAAAAGGCAATAAATCGATGCTTCTTGTAGAACTGTTTATAATAATTTTTATAATTCTGGACTAACATTTATAACATTATTTTAAGAGCCTCTGAGTTACTGACTGGGAACAAGTAGAAAAGCACCAAAAACTACCAAACCATTTGTACTACATTGCACCTGCACTGAGTTCCCCATACAAGTACAGCATGAGTACACAGAAGAAGATCAAAACCTGCTGCAAATGCAAATAAAACACAAACCAGCACTGCACCACACTCCTCAACAACAGACTACCCACAGCCACCCAGCAGGCTGAGGGAAGTGATTCTGCACCTCTGTTCTGTTCTTCTGAGACCTCATCTAGAGTACCACGTTCAGCTGTGGAGTCTCCAACATAAGAAGGGTGTGGACCTGCTGGAGTGAGCCCAGAAAAGAGCCACAAAGATGAACAGAGGGCTGGAGCACCTCGCCTATGAAGATACACTGAGAGATTTGGGTTTGTTAAACCTGAAGAAAAGAAAGCTCCAGGGAGCTTACAGGAGCATTCAGTAAAGATGATCATGAGTAATTTTTCCTCCTCTACCTTTAGAAGAGCATTTTTCAGCTAGGTCCTTGTTTCAGAACTGCAGTATCTTAGCTCCAACCTGGAATATTAGTGTGATCACAGCACCACACTGCCTAAACAGGTTTGTAACTCAAGAGAACCGAAGGAAGGAAGGGAGGGAGGAAGCGAAGGAGGAAGGGAGGGAGGAAGGAAGAAAGCAAGGAAGGAAGGAAGCAAGAAAGCTAACAAGCAACAAAATTCCCTGAGCAGGATCATCTAAACTTCACACATCCAAAACATGCCAAATAATAAAAAAAAAAAAGGCAGAGAGAAGAAGCCACCTTCCTACAATAATCCCACCATGTCATTTGCCCTTTTCAATGTAGAATTTGTGACCAGTCTCAGAGGATATTTTTATGTAAAGCCTCTCAAAATTTGATGGGTTCATGTATGAGAACACTTGAATATGACACCCTTCTAACAACACCTTTCTACATTGGAGCAATTTCAGTCAAGTAATGTTTCTTTTCACCTTTTTTCCATGGTATTGAAAAACACTCATGCTGCTCACATGAATAGCTGAGCTACTCATGAAACAGGATGAGCTGCAAAGGAAATTCCAACCAGGCATCATCAGGAGGCTGGTCTGGTCAAACTCTGGGACAGCTGCTCAGAGGAAGTCTGTCCTTGGAGGTAATCAAACCTTGAGTGAATGAACAGCTTTGAGCACATTAGATAAGATGACTTCCAGAGCTTCCCTTCAACTAAGTCAGTCTACAATTCTAATATTTCTTAGAGGTTTTAAGAGTTAGAAGTAGAAGCACCTTGATCTTTTGTGTTTTGCCACTGTATCAGGAGATGCTTCTTTACTTCCTGACTTCAATCTCATGTTGATTCTCTTTTGACAGGAATGGACTACACGGAAATCTCTAATAAATACACATCACTTGTACATGTGGTCTAAATCCTGATGTGAGTCAAAAGTCTTTATCGAGCCAACATAACAATTCTTCTTAAGTGAGTCTTGCCTGAAGGAAAGCTTATGCAAGTTTCCAGTGAAGTGTCCATTAAATACAAATCAAAATGTAAAGGAAATTCTAGCACTGCTGCAGCTCAAGTGATCACTGCCTTTGCTTCCTTGCTCTTTCTTCCAACAGCACCAAAGAGAATCCGAAGCCAGTGTGCCTGGTTGAACTTAATGCTTAACTAGGGCTACAGTTCACAGACTGATACCAATTACTGGACTTTTAAACAAAAAAAGCTTCAGAGAGGCTCTCAGTAAGACAGCCTGCCCAATCTCCTTGCCCAGTGATCCCCAAGAGCCATTTAAAGACTACATTGAGTATTCAGTAATTTCATCTCATGAATTATCATTTTTCAAATAACTTGTCTGTACTGCAGTTTCCTTATTCCAGGATTATTACCCCAAACATTGTGCTCTTTCCAGATATCCTAGATTAAAAACACAGCTTAAGAGTACAATACAGCTGGAGACCAGATAGTGCCCTCTGACAGTGCAGTCAATTGCTGCTTGAAGAAACAGCCATCACTATTAACATTCCCTTTTTCAGTAAGTGCAGGATCAATTAAACCATAACAGAAACAAAATAATTTTAATTTCAACAAACAGTATTTATCCAAAGATTGCTTAAAAGTTAAGGGTTTAAACAATAGCCATGCTTCTTTCTAATTGACCTTATTTCCAAAGGTATAAATAAACTCTGCTCAAACAGTCAAGCATCTAAATACATCCAGTTATGCCTAGAAATATCCATTCAGGTTACTAAATCTCAGCTGCACATGCAATTTTTGCATGGACCAAATTAGGATCAAATTTCTTATATACCCCTTCTGCCTCAGTAGATGGCCATGCATTTTTCTGCATACACTGGTTTTCTTAAATTATTCAAATAGCTACTAGTGAGTTATCCACTACAAATGCCTGCAGAAACACAACATAAAGCTTCTGACATGGAATAAATATTTCTTTATTAAGATTTTTTCATATCTTTCATCTAACATCCTACAAATACTTAATTTTGAATGAACAATCATTTCAGATGAATTAAAAGAATGCCTAAAGCCCTGAAAGAGTGGAAGTCAGTAAATCAATGTCATACCAATCTTGAAGTAAAACAAAATATCAGCATCTCTCCAGCTATACAAATATTATGAAAACTTTGTGGAAATTTGTTTTCTATCCTTCTTTTGAAAAACAATACACAACAAGATTACAAAGTACAGTAGGCAAATAAATATGCCAAGATTGCTGTCAATTCTGCAGACTTAAGAACTGCTTAAAAGGATGTGTGAGGTTGGTAATATAAGCCTTAACAATCATCAGCTAATACTCGTACACATATTTTGGAATGGAGAAAAATTAAACTGATTCATCAAATGATTCACCATTCCCTGACAATTTTTTCACCTTTCCAACCTGACTAATTCCAGCCTTTTCCTCATGAATAAGCTTTATCTCCCTCTTTTGAACTGCCACACAGAACTTTTGTCCTGATTAATTCAACATAACTTATGAAAACTTTCTAAGTAAAATTCTAGTTTAGACTGTCGTCTTTGCTACATTAACCACAATCAGTTCATTACCAGTCATTCCTATAAAATCTGAGGCCACAAGCAAAAATAACTGTCAAAGCAGAAAAGCCTTTCAAAAAAAGGAATCAGCCCCTAGCAGCAAGCTGAAGCCAAACAATTGGTTTTGTCAACCCACGAAGCCACGTTAACTGTCAGATGCCAAAGATGTATGATTTGCTGCCATAGAGAAGCAAAAGGCACTGTTCTCTCAATTTTGGATCACCATGTCAGTGTCCAGCAGCAAATACTAATTTTTCAAAGTGATCAAATTAGTAAGTGAGGAGGTTAGGTTTGATTAAACATTTTGCAGACAGCAAGAGTCAGCACTGCAGCTCCTGACCTAGGAGAAGCAACCCTGCAGCCCCTCACTACCAAAGGCTTGTCACGTACAACAATACAATCATGGACTAGAGACATCATTCTCTAAACTCAGCTTACACCTTTGCTGGAATCAAGAACTACAGCACCTTGATTAATAGGCATACAAATTCAGTTTTAGAAACAAACCTGCTGTACAGATAATGATAGCTTTTGGAGAGTATCATCCTTCTGCATACTCTGTGTTCTTCTTTGTCATGAAAAGGAGTTTAAGAATTTTTCCTTAATGATGTTTTTTGCTTTTCTTCAATGATAAAACTTCAGTGACAGTTCTTATTTCTTAGTTACTAGTCATAATCCTAGTGATGCTGCAGTGGCAACATTAGCCTGCTGGCTTGGGAAAAAGATAAATAGCTCAACTATGGTTCTAGCTCAGGTAGAGGAATTCCACTCCATTCCCAGCAAGCATTTACCATGCAAACATGTCAATCAAACAGCTGAAAGTGAATCCTTATTTTGTTCAGGTTACTTGGTTGTGGAGCCTCAATTACTATTACTGTCAACATAATGGAGATTAGACCACTCAGCTGAAGGAAGGTGGCTGCCATTCCCAGCAGCAGCCAAGTCTTAGGAGTTAAGACAACCATAAACCCTCCCTGCTGACCACCAACTCATCAGACCCTCAAAAGTTTCAGTTAATTACTAGATTTCATAAGCTATCTCATATTATCCAAAAAGGCCAGCCATTTTCTTCCCAGATGGCCTCTCTCCCCTCCCAAAATAAAGTTCCCACTGAATCAACACCTTCTAAACTTTCCCTGGTTCTGCAGCACCCTGTCACAGCGTCAGTCTCACTGACACACAGGAAGTGCTGTGGGAACACTCTGCTCCCTTCTGGTACTTCCAACAGAAAAACCTCTATGATCATCCACCTGACGTGAACAAAAACCACTGCACAAAACAATGAAATTGCATCCCATTTCAGCCCTCAGAGGCAACACCACCTCATTTCTTTATTGAACACTCTAAACATCTGCCAATAGCTGCACACTCTTTAAAACAGCAGAACTCAGTAACTAGGTTACTTTCCAAAACAGGAATCTGAGTAAAAGTTCAGAATCAATTTTCAGAAGGAAGAAGCAGTTTATTCTCCATGGGGAAAAATACACACACTCATCTCCAAGTCATCCCTACTAACATGTAATTTTTTAATTGCATACACCTACTGCTTTTATGTGCATGCCCCCTCATGAGTGGGTTTCCATATCTTATTTCCCAGAAAAAGCACCAAGGAAAATCACGTCTTAATACCCCTGCAAAAACCTGCACCCTATCACTTTGCTGTATGGTATTTTGGTTGGTTGGGAGGGGTCAGGTTTTAGGTGTTTGTTTTGTGGGGTTTTTTGTTTTAATGAGGAAAGCTCTATCTTACTTTTATACTGCATTTAAATTTCACAGGATGCCAGCCCTATGACCATACACTTTTGTTTACACTTTTAATGACCAGTTTCCTAATAGCTACCTAAAAGTGTCACCAACTCCCTAAAATTACTGACAATGTAATTATACTGAGTTGTGTTTTCTATGCAATTCTGTGGGTTATAAGTAATTATTTCTCCAGAAAATGAAGCACTTAATCCTTCTTAAAGAGTAGAAGCAGTGTCGAATGTTCTTCTGAAGCTCCTGACCAAAGACACAGTTCAGTTAACTGAAATTGCAGTAATTTTGAAAAAAAAAATTCCCTTCAACTTTGAGGAAATCCAACAATTCTGTTAATTCCTTCCATTTAACTAAAATACACTGGCCAAAATGTTAGCATAACCTCAGCAGGAATTTGAGACTACATAGGCAATTTATCTGGGGGTCTGATTTTCCCAGCTTATGCAGAAAAAAGCAGAGGCTTATGTTAATTGTTTCTTCATATAATAAAGTTATCATAGGCTTCCAGTACCATCTTTGCATTATGTCATTGTTCCTGAAGAAGACCCTTATCACTTTTTTGTAGAATTCAAACATGTCTGCTTCAAAAATAAATATTAAGTAACTTTATAAAGTATAGATGCTTCTGCACGTGTGGTGGTCACACACCCGTCCTTTACAAACTCATTCATGAATGCTGTCATATCAACAAGTAATAAAGACATAAAGTAATAAAGAAATAAAATCAAGTAAAAGTTTCAAGTGTCAATCTTGACTGGTTTTCAGACCTTCCTCCTGTTCTCTGAATACAATGGAAGTGTTTTAACCAGTCAATACACACAGAAATACTAAAAACTCAAAGACAGGAAAAACCTAATGAATTAAACACCTGTCCTCCCATAAGCACTCACTATTCACAGCCTTGCCACGAATCTGGAATCATTCCAAGTAAAATGATTACTTTTATCAAAAAGCATAAGTTACCAAAAGAACTGGTAATACATAAAAATTGAATAAAATACATTTTTTTTAAAAAGTGCAACAAGATAACATAGCTACTTTTTATTCTGTTTCCAAATTTTCAGAGTGGAAATTATCAGTTGCTCTGTCTTCANAAAAAAGTGTAACAAGATAACATAGCTAATTTTTATTCTGTTTCCAAATTATCAGTTGCTCTGTCTTCACACAAGACTCTCATATTCATTAGAAATAAAAGGTAATGGTGAATGTAAGCAGAGGAAGATTCAAGTGAAAAAAAAATCAAAATATTTAGGGCAACACATTAGTGCTACTGTATAGTGAGTGCTGAATAGAAATACCAGATATAAAGCTATAAGCCAGCTTTTTAAAATTATTTTTTTAGCTATTGTTATTTCTTTTTTCACATTGCACAAGACATGGGTTTCTTTATCCATAACATTATTTTGCTCCCACAGAAGTGGAAACAAAAATGAAAACTTTGCAATTTAGAATAAGGGAGCACAATTCTAAGCAGAAAAGGAAAATGGCTACTTAAGACTAAACCAAGTGAATAGAAGCCCCCAAAATGTAGATTTTATGGCTGAGCTGAAAGCAGAGGTTCAAATGAAGGAAAGACATGTAGGCCTGAGCATTCTTCTTCTATAAACATTCTTGCATGGTCAAATTTAAATTTGGAGAATTTAAAAAAACTGCAGAATAGGTTTCTGGAGTAGGGATTAAAAAGCTATAGATATAAATTTATTTGTTATATTCCTCACTTTTTGATCGGGAATTTGAAGAAACCCAGGGTCAGCAAGCCCTTTAACTTAAGTCTTCCACATATTCAATTTAAGCTGATGTGAACTCAGTCAATGATATGTAATAAAGTTATCCAACACCTCTAACACTCCTCTGCATAACTGGAGAAATGTTATGTTGGAGACTGACTTCTTAGAGGAAAAAAAAAAGCAAAGTAATTAGCTAGAAAGCATTGGTTACTAATGCTCAGTATGTATTTTGTCAATTGCATCTAACTGTCCACACCTTCCTCCTTTGCAAAGGATCTATAAAGCCACTATATTCTGTATCTCTTGTTGTTTCAGATAATCTTCTCTTTCTGTTTTCTATAATCACAAAAAGCGGTAAGGAGAGCAAATGAGCAAAGGACAGCGGACAACACATTAGATGAGGCTGTAACCCCTTAGATACAGAAGACTATATTGAAAAATCTAATTTTAAAGTGGGTGACTCAACGGTTTCTGAAACTCTCAAAAGGATAATTACATTCCACGTAAGCTAAAGGTAGCTAGAGAGAGATGTGCTTTTATGCAGTCTTCCTTTTTGTACCACAGTAATCTCTCAGCTTTACAGGCCCATGTAGCATAACTGAGGGCCAGTAAGAGGTGTGCAACATGGTGAGCAACATTTCATTAGCTCTTAAAAATGCACAGGTTTGCTTTCACACATAATAAAGCAGACTTTAATCCAAGAGTCAATTTTTGAGCCTTATTAGACAGAGGACCAAGAGGCTTTTTGAGAAACTAGGTGACCACAATAACATCAAGAGTGTGGTTATATTACTCGATGTAATTGTGCAGAAATCTTTAATTTAGCTGAAAAAAACCCAAACCCACACTGATCACTGTAATATACTTTGGTGTTGCAACAAGTTCATACTATTCTGTTACCACAAAATGAATCCATATATAACATTTACTGCCTCTTGCAGACATATCAGCTTCTACGGAGCTGGCTTTAATACCTACACATGACTTGAAGTCCCTTATTTAATCTGAGCTCAAGTTACAAAGATGCAAAGTGTACTGGAACAACCTTACAGCACTGACAGATGTTACTGAATCTACAGCAACAACTGGACATGAAGGGTTTTGATCCTTTACTCCAGTTACTCCCACGATTGACACATGTCTGTGCACTCTCTCCTCAGGGTCTACTATGGTTTCCATATGGACAGAGAAGTCATTAAGCACACAGGTAACCATGAGATGGAACAACAGCCAGGCAGTGTTCACCTTCCAGTATTAGGTTGACCTTCAACTCCATTGTGGGACAAAACAAACCAAGAAACTAAAGCAAAGCAAAAAACCCTCCTCCGAGTCTAAACCTTTCTAGGAAAATTCCTGAATAGCTTTCAAGATCAGACAACAATTGTGAAAGAAAAAGAAAATCCTGGAAAAAAATCAAATATGACTAACAAGCTCCAAGAAGTCCTAAAACAGCTGGCAGCCGACCAGGAAATTGCTTACCTCTGTCTGTGCGTTTGATAAATGTATTATGACCCTCCCAGGGCTGTCCCAGCGTTTTCCAATGAATGTTATCCTTTTTATTTAAGATAATCTCTACTTTCCCTATTTTTTCAGCAATATTTACTAAAAGAGAAAAGATTTCATATTGTTACTTTTAGTTATACTCCATACAAAAAATTATTTCACACATCAACTATAATGAAATCAGAACAGTTACTCTTTTCTCAAGACACACATGATTAATTTTTAAAATAAAAATATCTAATTAAAGGTACTTCCTCTAGTACTCTCTATAAAGTTTATAAAAAGTATAAAAAGTACTCTCTATAAAGTTTATAAAAAAAAGCACTAACTGCATATGCATAATTAAAATGTATTATTTGCTAAACAGATTGTGGAACCAGGACTTCACAGACCATTCTGGTCAAAGAGAAATGCTCATGAACCCAGAGTCTTCATGTACTGGAACCTGGTAGTTACCACTAGTTGCTACTTTCTTTTCAAGGCCATTTGAATTAATAATATAATCCAAGAAAATCCCAGTCTAAGCAAAGAACAGTCTACAAATACACAACAGAACTAACTTCCAGCTATTTTAACATTTACTCATATTTAGAGGGATCAGAGCACTATCAACTTACTACTTTCACAGGCCCAAATGCCACAACTAAAAAAAGAAAAAAATGTTATGGCTTGGTTTGATTGACTGTGTCAGGACCTGATGGTAAGTAAAACTATAAAGTATCTGATGAGTCAGAAAAACAAACTGAAATTCCACATTCTGATATCAGAATCATAGAATATCATGAGTTGGAAGGGACCCATAAGGATCGTGGAAGTTCAGCTCCTGACTCAACTATCCTAGAAGAGATACAGAATTGCTGCAAGAGACAGAAATTACCAGTCACATCTTCTGAAACTGCATGATCCAAGTCTGAAATAAACACAAATAAATGCTGTGTTAAGCAATAACAAAATTCTATTCCAGCCATCATATATACAGAAAGTATGTCTACAAATACTGAGTGAACTAATAACCCTAAAAAGTTAGGTATGTTTTCTTGGCCTTGAAATTTGCCTCATGACTTCTACAAGCCTCATGCATGAAGGCATTATTTTTCCCATTACTTTTAACAATGGCTCATGTAAAGCTACCAATCTGCAATTATTGCACTTGCCCTTGTGAATGAGGGCTTTTTAATAATCATAAAAAACACACTCGAAGAAAAATTTATCACAACTTTAAAATCAATTTCTTACTGCATTTTAGTCCACACGTAAGAAATTTAGTATACACTAAATAAATGAAAATGTGAGTTGATAAACCACATAATTCCTTTACATCAAGGCATTTTAAGCATCTTGAATGAAAGAGGGATAAAATATTAATTGGTACATGTAAAATGCTTATGGTCTGATGAGCAGGTTTTAATACAGTAGAATGAAAATTCAGTACTTTCAACAGCAAAATACAGTACCTACCAACTGCTACAAGATATGAGTGGTCATCCATGATGATCTCTCCCCTTAATTGTTTGTCTTGACAGTCAACTATCACCAACTCTGCATTCATGTCCTTTCATAGCCAAGGGGAAAAAAAACACAACAATTTTTATAAAGTTCTCCCAGAATTCAAGCTAGATCACAACTGGATCTTGCAATTTGTTCTTCATGAAATATACTTACCTTCTGCTTAGTATATATGACAATTGTGATTAAACTATCTGTTTGGAACCAGTCATAACTGCAAAACAAAAAACACAAGGAAAAAAAGATGTATTTTCTTTGAGCATATCAAAACATATTTAACTCCAAGCCTTCAAACAGAGTTTGTTTAATGAATTTACAAGCTAAACATATTACTTTCTACTTTTGAAGAATAAGTTCAAAGTCAGTAATTTTGACTAAAATAACTATCTAATTATGTATCCTGACAGTCAGTACACTGTAGTAAAAATCATATGGCATCACTTAAAAAGCACATGCATATTAACCTTGCTTATGGATTATTAAAATCCTGAGTCCAGACAAAAGCCTTAAATAGGCAGGGTGGCTTCCAAGAGTTAAAGATTTGATGCACATACCACAAAACCTTCATCTCCATAAATCAAGTTTTTGCATTCATTCCTATGTTCCCAAGTCCCAAACCTTGTCATATACCCAGTGTAAAGTAAAAAAAAGAAAAAAAAAAGAAAAAAGAAAAGAAGGAAAATAAGCTTCAAATGCTAATTATTTGCATGGCCTTACACTTGCCAGGAAGTAACTTCCATCTACTCCTGGACCACAAAAAACAGCAACAAAGGGAGGAGCAAACCCTCCTGACAGCCAGCACATTTTAGGCTGCACACTTTCCAGTCACAAACCAGAATATGCCAGACACGCATGGGAAGAAAGGCAGCAAGCTTTGGAGAGCACTTCAGAAAATAAACCTTATTCCAACTGTTTATAAGCCACAGTATTTTATGACTGCATTTTATGCCTAGCCCGGAACACACTCCCAGGGGATTTTGATGCCAAGTGAGAAACTGCACCTTGAGGACCAAAGGCATCAGGGAGTAAAATGCCACTTTTAGCACCTGCTTTGCTTTACATATTGTAGAAACTGGAATGCAGATATCACATCTTAATATATTCCAGCTTGAAATTATGTCCTTTTTCAAGGCATGGCAACTGTTTATGGAGAAATTAATTAAAGTCAAGAAAGTAATCAGTCTAGTTGGAATCACTTTCCATGAGTCTTCTGAAGAAACAAAGCTGGGGAGCCTGCAAATATAAGCCATACATTTGTATACAAGCAAAGCAACACAAGACTTAGGAATCAACAGAACAAGCAAAGAACCATCATCTGCCCATATGCCCTCTGGCAAGTTGTTTAAACCTGAACTCCAACTTTCCTATTTATACAAGGACGGTCATAACATGTTCTCATTTAACGTAAATGTCAAGAGCTACCCATGGAAGAACTTGCTTTGTACTTACTAAGAATTGCACAGAATTCTTAAATAGAATGTTCAACAGACAATGACAGACAAAGGCTCACCTTGGACTTAAATCTTTAGCAGCAGAAGCCAGTATTTTCTTCTCAGCAAGCACACCTGCAAAAAGCATAGAGTCATTAAAATATTTGCTGGGATGCTTGCTTAATATACATAATACTTTTTGTATTTTTGGGGTTTGTGGTTTTGGGTTTTTTTTAATTTAATGTTCTAAGTGTCTTCGAACAATATTTCGTGGTTTTATTTCCACAGGTAGCCAGACAATGTACATTTTGCATTTAGTTTTTATTCAACACTTTCTCTTGCAGAGCAGGGTCCTAGAACATGGAGGTCTGCTTCAGAACTTCAGACTTCCATACACCACAGTACCTGTGCTGTACTCAGTTTCATCTCTTATTAGCTTGTGCTATTACACTTAGTGAAAGTGAAGCACAAAAAGACAAAAATGTTATCTGAAACACCTTCCTTTCACAAAACTATTTGTTTATACAATTCAGATTAATAAATTCGATTTGAGATGTCTGATCTAACTGAATTCACAAGTAAAACTTCATGTCAGTTATTAAGCAAAGATATCAGCCCTAACCTTTCTACACAGCTAGGAATTTTCACAGAATTCAGATACTCACTTTAACTCTTTGACTGTATGAAACAGTCTGAAACAGCCTTTGCTGGGAAGCAACAGCTGGTCAGTCTTTCAAAATGTCAGCTGTACTAATCACTGGCAAAATAGAATTTGAACATATTTGGCAAAAACTTGAGGACAGAGATAGATAAAAGCAACTGCAATCCTGCATCAGTTTTAACACAAAGAAGCTAAATAGAATGGTGATAGAGGAAGCTGCAGACTGAACAGCTGGCAAGTGGTGGTTTCAAGCCCATTCAAAGGCAAACCTTGCAAACCTGAAATGGCTGTGCATAAAATTATTAGCACATGAATTCTCAGTTACTCAGACTATAATCTTCTAAATGCCAGTAAGTTTTGTAGCATGACTACAAGCTTAAACATGCAATTGAGTGGCTCCACCATGTGGGAAGTAGATAAAAACAAAAAGCCACTCTGGTCTAATCCAATCTGTCAAAATTATTTCATTATCCAGAATTAACCCAAAGCAATTAAAACTCAGTCAAATTACTTATTGTTTGACCCTTAATTACTCCCAAGCACACACCATCTGCAGCTGCCAAGGAAGCTAAATGGCAGAGCAGTCAGATCACTGCAGAAGAAAAGCAATCGCCTAATGATAAAAGCCTTCTCAAAAGCTAAGCCTTTCCCGAGGACACACATCATAGGATTTGCTTGGTCTCCAGAGATAACAGGAATCCATGGTCATACATACTCTTATTTGCTTTTGCAGGTCCAGAGAAATATATGAACAGACACAATAAAACAGAACATTCTGGCAAACCAAGTTATTTATGAATTAATTTGAAATACTGTAAGATGCTACATGAAAACAGTGATTCATGCTACAATAAAAAACCCAATGATTCAGGTGATCGGTGAGCCAACTAAGCAAAATGCTCTATTAGTCATGGTGATCACAAATAAAGAAAAGCTATGGCTGAAACCAAAGGCTGATGGCAGGCATGAAAAGAAGGGTTTAAGGTGACCAGATGAACAGCAGAATTACAACTCTGCACATCACAGGACTGCTTTGCACAATCCCATGGGACAGCAAGGCTAGTGATAAAAGCTCTCAAGCCTCCTGCACAGCCACACTGGAAAGAGCTGGGTTTGGCTGGTGGATTGCATCACAGACAGAAAATGAGTAGAACTGCCAGTCACAGGAAGTGTGATCAGCATACCAAGTCCAGCTGGAGGCTAGTTACTGATAGTACTCCCGAGGGAACAGGGAATGCTGATACTGTTTCACACAGTCACGGGCAACCTACAGGGCACACACTCTCCCAGTCAGAGCAACAACAAATCACATGAACAGGCAAAACATGAAAGTTTAAGGTTATTAAGGGATGCAGAGAGACTGAAGAAATGGGCTGACAAAAACATCACAAAGCTCAGAAGGAAATGCAAAATTTTGCACTTCAAAAGAAAAGAATAAAAGATCCAGCAAAACAAGTCGAAGACCTGACTGGATAGAAAAGACTTGGGCAGAAAATCTTGCCGGCATTTCACAGACAAGCTGACCTTGTCTGTCCATCCCATACCTCCCTTGCCTACACTACTCTACGGCAGTTTTACAACACTCTCAAACACAGAATTCAAAGTACTTGGTTAGGATTTTGCCTTCTGAAATTTCCACAGACCACTACAGCCTCAGCTCTGGATTCGAATGCAAAGAGAAGTGTGGGTAAATACTGCTCATTCAACAATATTCACATAATTTTGAGATTCACTCCCCACTTCACTTCAGGTGAAAACTTACCATTAAGCTGTTTCTTGTCTTCAGACACAGTAGAAGAAATCTCTGCAAGCATTAAGAAAAAACAAGCACAACAGTTAAAAAGTTACAGTACTTGCTCCCAGCATGCTAAATTAGCCAAAGTAAGGATCTCCAAATAAACCTTCCAAAAGGTTTAACAGAATGACCAGGATGCTTCAAACATCAAGAAAAAACAAATAAATGCAGCACTGATTACCATTCCAAATGATTATGTCTAATTAAAAAATTGGTACATTACAAGCACCAAAAGTTGCACAGCACTAAAGGATAGGAAATGCAAGAACTCTGACACTTCAAAAAAAAAAAATCACAGATTATCACTTGCAATTATAAACTTCATAGCTAAGAAGCTCATTGAATCTGTTAAGAATTCTAAAAACACTTGTAGACTACAAACCTGACCAACCCAATCCTTAGAAATCTGAGCACAATCCTTGGCAGGAACATAGGGAAAAGGAAATTTTTCCATAAGCTCTCTCTGCCAAATGATTTTATTTTCAAGTTATTATCTGAGTTTTTAATTTATTCTACAGTACGCTACAACTATTCCAAACCAACTGACTCTAGCAGAAAATAAAAAAAAAGAAAGAGCAAGCAGGTGAATTACACAGCGTCAATTCATTTATAAGGTGCTCAAAGTGTTGGGAAAGGCACTGCACCTCTCAGCCACATGTCCTTCTGTTTACAGTAAACCTGTGGGGAAACTAGACCTCTGCATATACCTGGGCCCCTTTCTTCCCTTCTCTGCATTGCTCATCTCAGGATATCCTAATATGAAAGGGACAGTTTATATTCTCTCTTATGTTTGGGAGGCAGGAGAAACAAATCTGTTCTTCCTGCTCCCTTTTATGAAAACCAAACGTGAATGTTTCTTCCCTGTTCTTCCATATCCTTCCCAGTGCTCTGCATCACAACAGCTAGTGTTAGAGGAAAAAAATGCTAGAGAGAAGCTAAGGAAGGCTCCCAGAGAAAAGTACCAACCATATGTTATTCCAAAATTACATGAGAGCTCTTCAAGAACAACCTTCATCAGAGGCTTTCATGTTATGTCATTTTAAGGTAAAAATAAAATATTCCACATATTTTTAGCTGAAGTAAAAAGAAAATACTCCATACATTTTTGGTTGACATGACATTTGTCTGCATATTCTGTTATACACCACTTAACACTTTATGTTTTCTGCCAGGATGGGCAGGTGGCTCACACAAACTTCTTTCTAATGAAAGGTAATTTCTTGTATTTAGAAGTCTACTCTCATTTCACTACATTTTAACACACTGCACAGAAATCAGCACTGCAAATTTAAGGATGACGTGAGACACATTGAAGGCAGAGCCCTACCTCTCTTCTGCAGACGACATTACAGCTCCCAGTCTAATCTTGTTGAATTAACAATACAACCCGTGTTCTGACTCCCAAGTAACCACTAAAGTAACATAGGGACTATGTTACTATACACTAACAAGTGTCTCCGGAAACATCAGCAACATTAAAACTTTTCAGACAGTGCTAATGCTTGCAGTTGAGCACCCTGAAGGGATGGCAAGCAGTTTTATGCTGTACAGGTTTGCTGAGGGAGATTCTGAAATCATCTCTTACATACCTGGGTATTGCACTGGCCTTCTCAGCAAGTACAAACACTACATGTTTCAGTGCAAAGATCCACTGCAATGCTACAGAAAGGACACTTCAGAATTTCCTATTAGTCACTACCAAAGCATGAAGCAGCAATGCTAAAATACACATTGACAAAACATTAACTATCACCAGCATTTTCAAAAGACTCTTCTTTCTCACAAAAACCCCAACCTAGAGTGTGCAAGGACAAATTTCAGCTTCCTTAAGCAGTTCAGTAAGCAAACCATTGTACCATCTCCCAAGAAACCATCAGAAAACAGGGAAAAAACCCTAAGCTAAACAATCACACATCTTCCAGCAATGCCCCAACAAACTTCATCTGCCTTCCTCACTCTGTACTGAGACTGCACCAAACAGCAAACACCAAGGTCCTACTGCTAAACACGCACTCTTTGTTAGAAAAAGAAAGCAACGAAACCCATAATTTGAAGTCTTGTCTTCCCTCTATACTTATGGGGCCCATTTAATTCTCTGTGCAAAAAGATGCACCTTAACTTAGTAATTTATTCTTCTATTCTGAAATGCAAACTAAGCAGAATATGGTCTTCTAGACTAGAATTATTGCCAGCTAATAGTGAAGTAAGTCAATCACCTTTTGATAATTCAGAGGAGGAGGATATATAACCTCCCAGGAATCAAAGTAAACCTTGAGAATCTTACAGTGAAGGATTTCAGCAAATCCAGGGCTGCAGTGTTCCAGAGAAGGGCCAGAAAGCTCGTGAACACTCTACGGAGCAAATCCTATGAGGAGTGGCTGAGGGAGCTGGGCTTGTTTAGCCTGGAGAAAAGGAAGCTGAGGCGGGACCTTACTGCTCTCCACAACTNGTCTACGGAGCAAATCCTATAAGGAGTGTCTGAGGGAGCTGGGCTTGTTTAGCCTGAAGAGGAAGCTGAGGCAGGACCTTACTGCTCTCCACAACTCCCTGAGAGTGTAGCCAGACAGGGGTCAACCTCTCAGCTTCACATGGGGAGGTTCTGGTTGGAGAGCAGGAAAAACTTCGATTGTATCAGGCTACCCAGGGAGGTGGTGGAGTCTGGAAGTGTTCAGGAAGTAACTGGGCATGGCACTCAGTCCATGGTCTAGTTGGTAAGGTGCTGGCTATTCAAAGGATGGACTCAATCTTGGAAGTCTTCTCCAACCCAAATGACTCTGTAGTTCTGTTATCAGTTTGATTCTTTATTAGCAAAATTATGGGGTTTTGAGTCTGAAATGGCTAAAAGTGACACAGGCAACAGAACTGGGTTTATATAGCTGACAACCTTTATCCTGAAAATTTTACTCCAGCAAAATGGATAGTCCTATTACAGAGTTAAGCAGAAAAAGGGAACAGCAGAAAATGGACTGCCAGAGCCAGGAGGGGTGAAGATACGTTTATGTTTTACTGACTGGCTGTCATAAGAATTCCTTCCAGTTGCAGAAAAGTTAGATTAATAAAATCAATAAAATTCATGTTTACTTTTAAATTTCTAACTCAGAAAGTAGCAGTAATGTCTCTGTAATGCTGCAACTCAGTGAGGCGGTTATGCTGCTGAGGCTTCTCTGTACTTGGCTACACTTATGTTAAAAGTTCCACACTGGGATTAGCTACCATGGAGCATGTAAAATACTATTCTACTTGACACACAGACCAAACTCAACCCAACTGTTAAGATGTTATCTAAGCATCAAGCAAGCACACAGAGTGCTTCTTCAGGAGCTGAAGAGCTACAAGATAGCTGAAATTGTGAACCAAGGTATGCCACAGAATTGGACAAAAATAGTTGCAATAATTAATCCTTTCAGGTTTTCATTGCAGTTTTGCTAAGGGCAAATACTGAGTAACAGTGTCTTGCTTCTCAGGTATAGTAAATTTTGACTGTGGCCTACAAACCGAAAAACCGACTGAAGATTAAAGTTTCAGGAAACCAACACCTGCATTCCAAGACTATACTACATTTCTTGCTCTCCTGGCTCAGAGGAGTCAGTTGCATCACTAAAATTTTCTCAAGGTAAATTCAAACTAAAGGATCCAATAAAGTGCTCTTGAAAGAATAACTGCCCATGAAGTGTATTCAAGTATCTCATACATACGCGACTTGCTAGATGTATGTAAGGTGCTGAAATCACCAGATTGAAAATACTGACTTTTATTTCAATGTGAGAGCTGCCTATGACAGTTTGCCCTCTGGGATCAGAAGAAAAAAGAGGGATGGCAGGGCAGTAAAAGGTCTTTTCTGTATACACAGACATATAACACACATGTACAGCTGTTTTCTAATGACTAAAAACAAAAGAAGCACAGCAGTACACCACTAAAAGTCTTCAACTATACAACAATTTCATCTTCAGGTATCTGCTGCAAAATTATTAATATATGCAAAAGCCTTCAACTCTGGGCAAGCATAGAGACTCTCCTCATAAAGATGAGGTGATTTAAGATTTCTCATAATTTCCAGATAATTTTGGAATAAAGTATAATAGACAATATTTCGTTCTTAAAACAACTCACCTTTTGGAGCAGCAATAGGCTTGACAGCCATTCTCCCAACAAGACATTCCTTCAGCATTGATTCATAATTGACCCAACGATGAACCTACATTAAAAAAATATTTTTTCATAAAATTTGGAATTCTTACTATGTTGTTCTATGCACTGAAACAGAAAAGTTCATTTTTGTACATTGACGAATATAATTAATTTAGCAGATTATTTTTTAAACACATTAGAAGTCACTATTATATCA
Source organism: Polioptila caerulea (assembly GCA_013397295.1). Taxonomy (NCBI): domain Eukaryota; kingdom Metazoa; phylum Chordata; class Aves; order Passeriformes; family Certhiidae; genus Polioptila; species Polioptila caerulea. Next base: position 534,273 of record VYXF01004774.1, read on the forward strand.
GTCAGTACTTATTTTTACTTCTATTAGAGATATCATGGCATTAAGTGAAACAATAGGATTATGAAAAAAGTAACAATAGTTAAACTTACTCATTTATGCTTTGCAATATCTGAACATCATAACCTACAGATTATATTTCAGAACAGCATTTTTATGATGCATGCTACACAACTAACAGAACAAAGACCTTGTCATTACCACAATGTTTATTAGTCTTGCTTAGACAAGTCAAGGGAAAAGGGATGAAGGAAACAGAGAATAACAGTTCAGACAAACAAACACCTCCTACCAAGCTGGTGTATTTCTGTTTGCTTCTGTCTTACTATCACTGAATCATTTGGAAATTCCCTATTTTAGAAAGTAAAATAAAGTGAAGAAAAAGCAGTAGCTTTACAGACCAGAACTGGAGAACTTGTAGAGGAAATGGATGGCAGAAAAGCGAATTCTGATAGGGCATCCAGGATAACATCACAAGAAGAGAAAAGGAAACAAAGTGTTGCATGACAAATTTGAATGGTATCTAGATATAAAAATAAAAACTTTAAACTGGACTAGCTAAGGAGATGAGATAAAAGAATCCATCAATAAGTTGTATTTTCCTCATATACAGGTAACAGAAAAAAATGAAGGATTATGAATGACAGTTAATTCTTCCAGAAATTTGGGGAACACTAGCAACCTACCAAGTTCTTTAAAAAAGACCTGATCTGACAGACACAGAATGCTAAAGCAGACAGGAAAACAAACATCTCCAGTAACAGGAAAGTCATAAGCCAGAAACAATAGAAGTGAAAAGCATATTTTCAGGATCTAAACTTGCTTCCATTCCCATGACAAAAAGCTAGAAAGTTTCAAGCACATATCTGAGCTTAATGACAGGGGCTTCCCCAAATACTCCTAATGTCAAGACTCCTATTTTCAAGGACATCATATAATGACCCAGCAATATAATTCCAAGCCACAACTTGATACCGGATACTTGATACCACAAATTTCTTGAAATCAAAGAATTATGCCCAAAACCAACATTTCATTTGTGAAAGGATTAAACAAGGATAAACACAACAAAGCTAAAAGCTAATTCATCTTTATTTACAATGTTTAAAAACATTTTTCAAATGAAGGCATAACATACTCTGATGCATGACATGTAAAGAGGTAACATATTTCCTTTCAGAAACAGATTTCTTTTCTGCTCCTTCCCAGTTTCTCAGATAAACCTAGTGAGTAATGCAGACCCACAGAATGTCTGTTTCTAAAAAATACCAACTCAGTGAGTCACATTTTACAGCACCAAGTATGTGATTCCTTGCAGAAAGCACACCCATGCTGCAGAGCCTTTATTTTCTGAGTATTTTCAAAACATTTAAAGAAATAGTAAACAAATAAGAGACCAACTGTCATCTTTTGATTTGTTCACCAGTTAAAGTTAATAGAAACTCCAGCATTTTTCCTGATAATGCAGCTGCCAAGTAAACAGACAAAGAATTCTACAAGCTTTTGTCAAAAAGTGAAAGCTCTTAGAAAAATAGGTCTCTCCAACAGCAGCAGTCATTGCAGCAATTTATTAAGAAGGTGGTATCTCAAATTGTTGCTAGCCTTATTGCTATTTCTGCTAAAACATAGAGGTCTAATTGAAGTATAATTCTAACAACATAAAGTGACATTTTCATTACTGTCTTTTGATACAAAGTTTAAATTACATGTCTCTTCTAGCACATGTGTCATTCTGAGCAGTGACCTGCTGCCTTTCCTTAGGACAGAAAAAGTTCAAATTACCATTTCCACTGAAATGCCCTAAAAATAATCGCAAAACATGCATTTTTCAAAGTACTGTGAGCAAGTGTCGTTTGCTGCCAGTTGTTCTCACCTGATCAAAGAGATCTGTACCATCAGTTCCTGCTGCTTTCATTAGTTCATCCTCACCACCTGGATGGTATTCCATGTACGGCGTGACATTATATACAAATCCTGAAGAAAACAGAATATAAAAGCGTATGAGCAGCGTTTCTACAACCACTCCTGTCTCCAAAAATAATGGAAAGGCTAGCACAAATTAAAGAGCGTACTAGCAAACAGTAGGCATAACTGGAACAAACAGTATGACTTCACAAAAACAGAAACATAAGCGACACAACTGTATAGAGCACAAGAGGTATCTCATGACATGGAGATGCCAATCCTACAATGCCACACCACTTGCCCTGGGTTAAGACTTCAACCTGGAAATTCAACATGATGTATCCCAGCTAGAGGGTAAAAGTAGCACAGGCAGGTTTAAAAAGAGGCAAAACTGAACCAGCTAGTGCGCAGAATTCTTTTCTGTTTCCCTTGAAATTAAGTTATCCCTGAAGTTTTGTCATAGTTGTTTACCTACCACCCATCATCATCATGGAATGAAATGCCTACAGGAAGGAACTGTCTCACATAAGACAAAACTGTCACCATCAGCAAAAACACTTCCATTCTTCAGATTCAGCAATACAAGAAACTTAACACAGCTTGTGCTCATTAAAGGCTTACAACTCTGGCTGTATCTGTCCCAGTAAAAGGGCTCAGCATTGTTTCTACATTTCCAGTGAGATAAAACAATGTTTCTTTACAGGTCTGAAATTATGAAAGCTAATTATTGTTGCTAGGCAACTGGGTTGGGTTATTAGAGTCTGAGGAATGTAGCCATAAACAGATTTAACTACAGTCACATTGCTGTTAACATGATTATTGAATCCCTACCTAGCTGAATATTTGAAGATATTTAACATTATCAAAACAGGAAGCTACCAAAAACAGAACTGCAGCAGCGTTTTCAGAAAAAGCTTTGAAGATATCAGGAAGTGTACATTAATTACTTCAGAAGGAGAGATAGGCATTCAGCACTGAGCCTGGGGCAGACATACTGGGAGCAATCCTAGCTGGCAAGAACAACCATCCCAGTCAACAACAAAGACCCAGTCAATAACACAGGAAGGATCTGCACACTTTACCAACCTGCTCTTCTGATGGCCAAATTCACTGTGCCATCTTGTGTGCAGCAGTGATTACTGCACACAATAAATTATAAGTATCTGCATAACTATGGCCTCCTGAATATTACTCAAATTTAACAAACTTGCTGGAGCAAAAGAAATATCATTTATATACCCTTCATGTTCTTTAATTCCCCCCCCCCATACAAATTTGTGCCCTGTATGACAGCTTTCTTTGATCACACTGGGATTTTGAACCAAGTTAGTTCCTGTTCTTCTTTTACCTCACATTGCTCTCATGACTTTCTGCTCTTTCTTATAGAGACACAGTCTGACTACCAATGCAGACATCTAATTTAGCCTTTCCATAATTAGATTCTTTTACTACCTGTCCACATATGATGGCTATCATGATTTTTAGTTATGATAGTTTTTTTCACTAGTCATCTGAGACCACAGAAAAGGCAGACCCGGAAAAACTTAAGGAAAGATATAGAGGTAACTTGATGGAGTTCTTGTAAAAAACAGCTTCAGAGATGCAGTGAAGGTAGGATGAGATTAAAAAGAAACCACAAGCATTTTTAGGCAGTTTTTTAGTTCTGTCTGCAGTAGATCTGCCTTTTTCAGAGTGAAGAATGAACAGATGTCCATAGCAAACAAGCTTTCTTTAGCTCTCCTCCCGCTACAGTTTTACTAGCACGTGCAACTGCAGCATAGGCAATTAACAATCCTGTAACAATTATTTTGCTCAAAGGCCAGTACTGAATAACATTTTATCTTTACTTTCACTCTTATCCCCTTTAACACCCCATAAAAATACAATCACCTTCACACAGAAATTCTTAATTTTCTTTTGCTGAAGTTCAGACACGACGTTTTATTAAATATCAATGCTGTTCCTTACCAGATCAATATTATCACTTACAGATTAAGAAGATCACAGCTAATGGGACATTTCTCTAGAAAGAGTAGTTCTATCTTCATAGAAACTGCTGTTACCTCCTAACAAATTTACCGTGATATTAGTGTATTTTAGCCTCTAAATTATTGAACTGCAGAACAAATGTTTTACTCCTTTCTGTAGGACAATAAGGAACTTCATTTGCAACTCTGAAAATACTCTTCTGGCCACAGCTATTGCTCCAGACCACCTTCACACATTGCTAAATGTATAACATATGATTCAACTTTTGTGCTAAAATTTCATTAAAATAATAAGAGAAATATAATTTTATAGTTATCATATGTATTTGTCATTGTAGACAGAGATTACAGATGCTCTGTATGGCAACTGTCATTTGCATTACTAAGTTTTATGAAGTAGTATGTGTGCTTTCACAGTAATTTCCTAAAGACCATTCTCCAGGTTTAAGTAGTATTTTTAATATTTCTATGTCTCTGGATGCTCTAAAGCAATCCTTAAAAATAGTCAACAGCTCAAAATAATAAACTTTCCAAGACTGAGGAGGGTACATGGCAGCATTTTCAAAGCCCTATTTTCTTGCTAAGTGCTTTTTATTTGATACATTACCTAAAATATTGTATTTTATTATATTCATAGCAGCTATAAAATAGGTATAAAATATGCCCATTTGGAAGATTTCTTCTGAAAGGCTTGAAAGCAAAAAAATCTTTGTAACACAAAATCTCTCACTTGAAGTTATGCCTGATTATGTCATGATTACCCCTGACCTAATCACAGGAGATGCATTTCTCTTGGAGTGTGGCTTTTGTTCTTGTTTTTTGAGTTTTGTTGCTTCTTCTTTAACTATAGAAAAGAGAAGCCAGGTAAAAAAACGCAGAAGAAACATCACAGCAACCAACCTCTTATACATATCCAGCAGTCCTCCTTTTTGTTGTGTTTAGAGAGCTCATCTTCAGTCACTTCAATCAGCCTTCCTTTCAAACCAGTCAAGTCCTTCCCACTTTTAGTAAGCCGAATCCAATCCATAAGACTCCTTCCTGGTTTTAAAGGTACCTGAAAAATAACAATTGTACAAACAACCTCAAACTCTAAAGGAAGAAAAAGCCGTTCTAAGAATATATTTTTCTAAGCTCCGTAGGAGCTCATACAAAATAGGAGGGCTCAAAAAAAAAAACAACCAAACAACCAAAACAAACAAAAAAAGATAAATAATCCAACTTATATTAATCACTGATATTTGGGAGCCCTAGTCAGCAGTAAGGGTGCTTGAGGGAGTGTTCTGGGTAGTGATACAGAGATTACTGAACACAAACAAACATTCAGATGGCTCTTCCCAAAGTAAACTGAAGATACCCAGTCTACCCGTGGTGGTAAATCATTTAAGATATGGTCTGGAAAACTACGAGCAATAAAGATAGGAGATTTCAAAATCATGGTCAGGTAAGACGAATTTTGCCTTCACAGCATTCATAAAGACCTTCCACAAGCCCTACAGCAATTAGCAGCTTTCCAGAGAAGTGCTGCCATGGCCTGCCTGTCCTGAAAGGCAGAGCAAGATCTTCAGGGTATCTAAAAACTTCCTATTCAACAGCACCACAGTATGGGAACCCTTTTGATCCAGGCTTTAACAGCAGGAAACAGGGTGCGAGAACTGCGGTTTTACAAAACCACAGGAAAAAACAGAAGCAAAAAACCTAAACCGTACATAAACCCACATTTCTTAATGCTACTTTAGTCCAAGTCTGCTTTCCGAGCCAGGTCTCTAGACAGCAAGCGTTCTCAAAACCTCTCCAAAGGTGAAGATCCAACACATGAAGCATAAGCTGCACGCAGTAATTCCAAGGTGAAAGCCTCCATCTCTGCACAGGAGGAACAGCCGGGGCAGGAAGTGCCGGAAGCGTCATCACCGCCGCCCTCTCAAGCGACAAGCACCCAGCGCTTCCCAGCGACGCAGCCGAGCCAGCCCCGCACCGAGAGAGACCCTGCCCGGCCCCTCGGCGGCTGCTGGAGGGAACCGACCGGGAACCGACCGGAACCACCGCAGCTCGGCCGGGCGGGGCCAGGCCGGGCAGCCGCCGCAGGCGTAGCGGGAAAAGCGAGGGCGCCCTTCACCTCCCCCCAGGCAACCAACAGCGGCAGAGCCGCCCCCACCTTGCTGCGGGCACCCGCTGCCGCTCGCTGCTGGGAGCCGGGCGCGGGGAAGGCCGGCGGCGTCACGTTCAGCATGGTGCCGGGCCGGGCCGCAGCCGGGCCC
>VYXF01004774.1:557028-590960 GCA_013397295.1 Polioptila caerulea
GATCCACAAGAAGAAAAGCCAATCTAGATTTACACCTGAGCAGTTTAAAGGAAGTATTTCTATATAAGACTATGGAAGAATAGCTCTGTAAGGTATTTAAATACAGTATCCTTGCAAAAAATGGAAAAGGCACCAACATCCCAAGTTCAAGAAGGGAGCAGCTTGCAAATGGTGAAATTAGTCAGAAATAAATAACAAGAATAATAAAAAAAATAAAAAAAAAAGAAAAGGTGAACTTATATGGCTTCATATTTGAGGGAGTAAGCATGACTTGTAAACATTGAAGTGGCTCTTCACCAATGAACTAAACAATGTTTATCAGAAACTCATTAAGTGCAGGTATCAAAATGAAACTGAAACCATGATTATGCCACCCTTTGAGCCACTGGTGAAACTGTATCTTGAGTATTGCAAGGACTTTGGCTCCACTGATACAGTATAACTGGAAAAAGGTACAGATAGGCAGCAATTAGGATCAGAGAATGAGAACAACCTAGGCAAGGGGAAGAAATATTGTGGACTATTTTCTCTTATATTATTCTTCAGCACAGAAAAAAACCAAAAAAACAAAAACAAAAAAAAAAACAGTGGCTAAAAAAATTTTATTGGATATTTGTATTGCATTAATGATATAGAATGTAACAGTTATTTTTACATAGCTGTGGGGCATCTCATCACAGGCTTAAAATTATCGAAGATAATTAAAATTTAAAATTAAAATTGCAAACTCGTTGCTAGAGGGTGTCAGAAACCAAGAGCATAGAGAAGTTTAAAAAACTACTAGACATAGATAAGGCAGATCCATCACATCCTTCTCAGCATCAGTGTCAGAGACTGAGCTGGACCGGTGCCCTGCCCATCTGGGCATTGCTGTTCTCACATTCTAACCAAAGTAATTTAAAAATTGCAAGAAAAAACCCAAGGTATTATTTTCTCCACTTTTACCCATTAGATTATAACCTTTGATTATTGCAAACCAGGCTGGATTCCAAGCAAACACGTCAAGATGAGCAGCTCCAGCTAAGTTATCGTATCTCAGGGGTTCTCATTTGTAAATAGAAAATGAAATGAAATGAACACGAATACCAAGTCTTTCTAACTGAATGGAGCACAGCAACTCTCTGTCAGGTTATTTTAATGAAGATAAGTATCTTTAATTCATATGAAATATGTCTCTTTCAATGCACAATTTGATTATTTCCACTTCCACATTCTTATTTTATAATGAGGATTTGGTAAGAAAAACTGTTTATAGAGTAGTGTCATTTTCAGACTGATGTTTCCACTTGTCACAGTTACTTGAAAAATACAGAAAATGGGGTTGTCCTTATCTGCCTTCCTCTGGTGCTCAGTGTGTGAGACACCATTGGCCAAGAACGATAAATTTAATTAAGCTCCTTAAGCAACAGCATTCTGTCTCAGTAAACATTAACACTTCCCCTTATGCCTGAGCAAACACAAAGATCTGGTCTCAGCTTGGGAAGAGTTCAGAGTGCTAATGCAAACAACACAACTACAGCTATTTCTACAAATGGTCCTGAAAGGTTTTCTAGCATGTGTTGATCACACTTCTCACTTAGGAAGTTAACTTTCATCTGTTTTTCTGTATCTTATGGGCAGAATATTTTGTGTCAATAAGTGAAACTATTTATTTGGGTTAGGAGGGGAGGATCTGTACTAAAACTCTAGGTAGTCCTCCCACAGCCAAAAAAAAAAAAAAAAAAAGGAAAAAAACCCAAACTCTCAAGTAACTAGAAATATATCTGCAGTTATTCCCCGCTGCAAGAAGACCACATTTTCACAGCCCCACTACCACAGTCTGGAGGGGCTGAGTTACTTTTGTCCTAGTCTGTATCAGCCCAATCTGTATCTTACATAGAGCAGTAAAAGGCACACACATGCAGATGTGCATGGTTTAGGTGAGTTGGTATGTTGGTCAATAGAGGCCATTGGCTGCGTCTCTGTGCCAGACCAGCCCCTTGCTCAGTCTGCTCCAGCAGACCTTCCTCTCCAACTGAGGGGCTGTGTAACACTCCACTCTTCAGAATTCCCTTCATTTGTGTTGTTCTTTTGACTGCTGTCTGGTGTTTGAGGCAGGGGTTATCCATCCGCATGCTGTGGGAGTGCCATGTGATCTCACAGGTTTGGAGCTCCTGGCTCTCTTGGGGAAGAATGGCTCTGCTCAGGCTGTACTCAGAAAGGAAAGCATCACAGGCATGAAATCATTCACCAGGAGAGGATTTGGAAGCTACAACATGGTAAAGTGTTGCCTGACCAGTGGCAGCACAGCTGATATCCTGGGGGCCTGCTGGAGTGTCTGAGGTTCTTCCCTAGGGGTTTTAGGCCAGGCATCTTTGGGGCACTGTGGGGTTGACTGCATTGCATACTGACCCAGTGGTGCATCAGAAATGCAGCAATTTTTGCTTTTGAATTAATCCATGTTTAAACTCAGCAGTGCACGTATGATAACATGTGATTTCTGTTGTTTCTTATGCCTTTGATTACAATGGAGACAAAGAAAGCTGAAGGGGTCTCTATATTGTCAGTATTTCTGTAAAAGGAAACCAAAGGACCTGCATCTGTTTGCACTGGAAGTATCAGGCCTTGACCTAACCATGTACTTGCCTTGGTACTTTTTATTATTTCTATTTCATCTAAAGTGGATGCCAAAAAAATGCAGATTTACTTGCTGAATTTTTATGTTTGCCATTTTGTGTCCCACTGCTAAGTGCCAAATTTCATTTTGCAAAATCTGAAAACAGGGAAATGCTCATGTCCAAGGTTATTTTTCATTTGAAATACAGGGTAGTTATACTATTTAAATAAGTGTTTGAATTTTTAGGAGCACTGAAGGCTCAACTGACCTTAATTAATGTTCTATTCAGTCAGCACATCATGCAGCTCTGACTCTTCCTGACTCCAAACTACACCTTGTTTACAAACATACATGTTTAGCTCATTGCCTCTTTGGCCTATGTGAATTTTGTGTCTTTTAGATTCTGCGGGAAAGTGCCAACCAGTTTAAAGGATCCCTATTATTTCACTATCTTTGTTTGCCACTGTGTTTTGTTTCCTCTTAGGAGCCCCACTCTCATTCATCACATTTCTTTTGTTCTCTTTTATTATCAGGCTGTGTTCTAAGAGAACATGAGCTAAACACCAAATGCCCCATTGTCCTTATCGTTATCATCAGGATCAGTTCCCTTTACATTTTCACATCTGACCAACCTTCCTGAAACTCAAAATTATATTATAATTAGAAATGCTCCAGACATAATGTGCACAGGAACTTCCTATTCATATTCACAGATTTGTGTATTTTGAACTGAGGAGACAAGTCACTGCTTTTGGAGTGTAAAATTCAGGGACAAAGCAGGGTGGACTGTGGTCTGCTCTGGGATACATCCATTTTATCTGCCATAGTTATCAGTTGAAAAGGGATTATTGATCCTTATAAACCATGTGGGAGGTCTCAGCTGTGTTTTGCACCTGGATGTATCTCTTTGACTTTTATCTCAGACTGAAAGGACTTAAACTCATGTTTTCAACTTCTCCAGAAAATGTCCTATGAAGAAGCACCAGGCTATGCTGGTGGGAGAGGGTTCTCCTGGGAGTACAAAAGTCACACTATTCTCAAGATCCTTATTCAGAGATTTGATAGTTAAAATGTACTTTGTAACTCAAACATATATGCCTATTTCTCCTTTGCTTTCAAGACTTCCTTGTGCAGACTTATTTCCAGCAATGTCTTGTTTCTTCCCGGAAAATTTTTTCTCCACCTTCTTCCAATTTTTTCTCCACCTGTTGGCATTTCATCGAGATGACAATCACCTGTCTTTTCTTCAGAGATAAGCAGAGAAAAGAAGCTGAATGTGTGCTGTCTGCATCTCTTCCCTCATTAACTGTGCCAGTAGTATGAAATCTTTCATTATTGTCCTTCCTTGCTGTAAACCTTGGGAGCATATTTTGATAACCTTGACAATCCTCTGAGCAGACCTTGCTGTACCTTCAATCACCTCAGTGCACAAAATGAGGCAAGCAAAATAGAGAGTTTGCAGCTATGATTACTTGTAAGTATAGAGACTTCTTGTCTTCCTGTTGGCCAGAATCTGTGGAGAGATTCAAGGTGAGAAGTTCTTTAGAGGATGATCATTATGTTCTCTCCTAACCCATGGAGATTTTGTGTAACATTCTTCTTAGGCTTCATATTTCCATAATGAAAAATGAAAATAGATTCTAAGTACATTCCTTGTTCCAGGTGCACAAAAAGCTGAGTGAGAAATCTGCAGATCACTGTGGTGTATCCAACATCCTATGTGTTGTTTCCTCTTTCTTTACTGATAGAGATCCTTGTGTCTAATAAAAAAATAAATCTGTACAGTTATTGATGTTTTTATTTTTTCTTTTTCTTTTTTTTTAACAGATTAAGATTAGGTGCAAACATGCAGGAGCTAAATGTCACTTCCTGTTCTAGTATTGATTTAACAAGAGGGAAGTGGAGGAAAACAGCACCTGGGATTCAAAGAGGTCAAGACTTCTTTGTGATGAAATAACACAAAACCTGGAGTAATGCCCTGGCAAGAGAGCAAATGACATAAGGCTGGTCTTGAGGATTCATTCATTTTCCAGAGCATCCTTTTGCATTGCCATGAACCATGCTATGCTGAGCAGTGCTGGTGCCCTTCTGACTGGGGGATCCTGACACTGCACATAGTGCTTCTGCAAGACAATTTGCACAGTTTTATGCAGAAAGTGCAGAGCCTAGGATGAAATTTTTGTTCGTAATCGTTGTTTGACCTTGTGTCTCAAGCCTGAAGAGAGGTACATAAGATATTTGAACACCTTAAACCTGGTGCACAAACTAGCTTTCAGTAAGTAAGGGGTTATGACACTCCTGAAAAAATTCATTTGAGATGATTTCTCACATAATCGGAACATTTTGCTTTCTAATTCTTTTCCTTATCTCAATGTTTTACTCATTACGCATTTGATACTTTAGGGCTAACTCGACTCTATGAAATATAAACTGAGGAAAGAGATTATACAATGTGGTTCCCTGTGTTTCTGAGTCGAAACACATTTTGGCATCAGTGAGAACAGCATCATATCATATTCCCACGATAGACTGTGATGACAAGAGGATTACAGTCTGTGGTTTAGGATAGGAAAGAAATAGTGGAAGGAAACAACGTCTTACGAAACAAAGATCCTGTTTTTTTCCAGCTAGTTTTAACAGCCAAAAAATAAAGCAGAGTCTTGAGAATTTCAATTTGGGGCATACCTGACAGGCATTTTAGCCTAAAGATTTTTATTTCACATTGGTTACAATCACTAAAGCATCAAAGTTGTGGTTTGCAGGCTGTGCAAATACAACTGTATGTGTTATTTTTTTATATAATTTTTTTTTACATTTTAATATTTTTTATTATATCAATAAGTAGAGATAAGAAATCTGAAAAAATCTGAAAAATTAGTAACTGAATCTAAGATAGTAGTAAAAAAAAATACAGGTCTTGGACCTGAGATTAAATCTCCCCTATAAATCTCCTCTAGTTAACTTCAGTGGAGAGCAGTACTCACAGGGACATTGGAGCATCTAAGGCAACAAAAACTGAAGCTAAAGCTCCGCAATGGCACAAATCAGGAGCCATATTTTTACCTTCTCAGCCCCACAGAAAGTCTCAGAAATGCCCATTCAGCTTGTTCTACTGCATACTTATTTACATTGGGCACTTGATTTAAAAAGTTTTATAGTGATAATATTTCATTTGAGCATGTCCTGTACTTGAATATTTATTCTATTTTCCTGCTCAACCTGCTTAGACGTGTTAGAAATGAACATCTTTTTTTAAATTTACTGAAACCAAATCATTAATTCAGAGTAGTTCCTCAACTGGCACTGAGGAGTAATTCCCAAGTTATGGTCTGTCATGGAGGATCATATTTTAGTTTATTTTAGTTTTTTCACTTAGTATTATGTAAGTTCCCTGATCATTGATTGTCTCAATTAACAGCAGTAGAAGACATACATGAAAGTTCTAACATAGTTAGAATGAGTTAAGCTCATGCACAAATGCCTTCAAAGCTCTGCTATCTTAGAAAGGTGTTGTCATGCAACTGAAGTCCAAAATAATATCATTCAATATTTAAGCATATCTGAGCTTATCTCAGCTGGAGATGATTTTTTTCTACATGTTCAGCTCTTGTGGACAATTTTGGTAAAGCATCAGAGGTGATTTTCAAAACCAACTGACTGTAGAAAGCCTCTAGGATTTATTTTAATACTTCAGTTGAAGCAGATGGTGCTTGGGTTAGAACAAAACCAAAGCAATTCTGGGAACTTTTATATCATGCCATGACTTTTGTTCAACAGGTTAAGTAAGGCTTTTTCAAGCTTCTGGAACAGGTTAGCCAGAGAGCTGAGGACACTCCATCCCTAGGAACATTCAAGGTTGAGCTGGACTGGGTTCTGAGAAACCTAATCTAGTTGAAGTTGCTCCTGCTCATTGAAGGGGGGTTGGACTAGACTACTCATAAAAGTCCCTTCCAACACAAATTGTTATGTGATTCTATGAAGCAGGAAGTTTTTCCTGTGATTTTTCATTAGTTATGGTAGTTCAGAGGAAAAAAACTGCTTATTGTCATTGTGCAATGTGTCAAGAAACAGCCAAAGGTGGTTGCAGCTCCTGTGGTAAAGGCTGGAGTGCACAGAGCAATCCTGAACCTCCCCAACAATCGCCTTCCCAGGACTACTGTGGCCATACTGTGTTAGCTCCTCAAACTTCCCCTGAGTGATGAGTTCAAACTAGCTGTAGCAAGCCTATTTCCACACTGAAGGAAAAGTTATTTAGATTATCCACTAACATCTATGAGGTTTTAAATCCTATACGATAATAAGATAATTAGTATTTGCTGCAATCTGAGACCAAAATGCCCTACAGCAACAGAGGCAAGAGTTCTCAAATCATAGTCATCAACAACATCAATATCAATTAAGGTATCAGGTGGAAGGCCTCATATAGGTATCATAACTGTGGAGAGAAGAACAGGACTGATAATGCAATTAGTGCCAAGATATGCAGTAAGTGCAATCTGCTAAATTTTGTTGTGTTTAAATACACCCTGAAGATCAGAAATAAGTGTTGGGGAAGAAAAACTGTAGAGCAAGGAAGCAGTAAAGGCACAGTGCGTCATTAAACAGTGATTAGAGTAATAAACTCAGAAATGTTGCTTTCTTTGCAGCTCCTTAAATGCTTAGAAAAATCATCTGTTGAACCACATGCAGGATGCAAACACAAACCTGCCAACCATGTGGCTGAAATGTATTCAATTTACGTCAACTTCTCAAGAGGAAGCTGAAGATGAAACTGCCAGGAGTGTGCTCTGGGCATTGGTGAGTGTGGCAGGCAATGAGGAGCAGGCAGCCCCAAGCACCCACCCCCACAGTGGCAGGGAGGGTCCCCACCCTTCTTCCTAAAAGCCTCAGGGTGAAGCTCTCACATGAAGCTCAGAATTCCTCTGCGTACTTTAGTGGTATAAAAGGACCAGTTCTCTACTCAAACTGTGTAGGCAAAAAGAAAAATATAAACCACAGCAAAAAATTTTAAGCTGGCACAGAAGTTTTCTCTTTCATTTTTACAAAATTAACATGGGAAAATTCAAAGCAGCGCCTATCAAATTTACCCATTTTCAAATATATCATCCTACAAATGTCACACCTAGGATTTTAAAGGAAAAAAAGGAAGAGATTTTTTCATTATTAGCAATAATATTTCAATGTATTGAACTATTTCATTATATTCATTTGCAATATTAAAAAGATGGGAAAAATATGCGGAACCTGGTAGGCAAAACACTGGAATGGTTTCTATAAGGATGCAGCAGCAAAGGGATGAGGCTAGAAATGTGTTCAAGATATGTCTATGTCTGCTGGGTGATGTGATTTAGTGGTTTAAGGGTTACATTCCTGGGTGATCTTGAAAGTGTTTCCCAGTCTCAATGATTCTACAATTCTATGAAAAATGCAGGTAATCAATGTCATGGTTTCATGGCAGTTAGATCTTCTTAAATCAAATTTCACTGTCTTTGACTTGCTGTTTGGACAATAGTGATAATATGTCAATAGCATCTGTCTGGGTTTTGGCAATGTATTTATATATATTTAGTATATGGCTATGTATCTGATATGTATTAACATATTTAATTTGTATTATTTATTTATGTGTTTAGATAGAAAAGCTTTTATCTAGTGAAATAAGGCAAGTGCTAAATCCAGAAATTTACAGACAGGTGCCAAGGTAGATGAGGATGGAGATCTCCAATGAATTGGGCAGGTTTTGATAGGTCTCCCAATACTCAGTTTCTGGTCCAAGGCTATTCAGCATTTATGTTGATGGCTCACAGGATGAGTCACAAAGTCTTTGCTGGTAGGATTTTGGATCTCAGAAGATTGTATTGGCAATGTGTTCCAGGAATCAGCTACCCAGCACTCTGGATCTGCTGCGTACATGGTCCTAATGCAGAAGGGTTTGCTCTAGCATCTACAAAAGAAAGATCCAGTTACTGGGGGAAAAGCATATCTCTACACATTTTCTGTGTAAGAGAATATGCTGGAAACTATCAGCTCCAAGGAGAAGAACTGGGAAAATAAGAAAACAAATCATGGTGCTGTAAGGAAGGAGAGGTCATGTCAGGATGAAGGTGGCCTGTGAGGGGGCAAACCTGTTCCCCACACAGCCCAGCTAGGAGAGTGCCCACACTACACCAGCCTTGAGAAGAGATCCACAACTAATGAAGAGATTAGGAAAAACCTTTCACAAAGGAAAGGTGGGAGGAGATTGGAAAACCATGTCTCATGTGGAGAAGCCACAGTGGTTTCACCCTGGGAAAGAGAAGAAAAATGTGGTTCAGGAATTTCCCTCTGAGTTTAACTAAACAGAGAGAGGAGTGAAAGTCTGAATGCTTCATCCTGGAGAGAAAGAGATGCTGCTTACATGCCCCCAGGTGAATTAGCTGTCCCCCTCTTGCCTGTGGGTGTGGTAGGGAAAGCTCTGTGTGTCTGTGTGTGTGCATTTGAAGTCTGAGGGTCACCCTATACATCCACCAGTGGTCTTCTATAGAGAAAAGGAAACTTTCTGCCATGCTCTTAATACTCATAAACTCTCTACAGCTCTGCAATGAGACAATGATTATAATCAAATCTCATGCTTCAAGGCTTCAGGGTCAGGAAAATAACACCCTCCATGCCACCATTAGTATATGCTCCAAATACCTCTGGGGCCTGACAGGGGAGTCTTTTCATCTTCTGCGAGCTCAGGCATGTTGAGGACATTGGGAACACTCTACCTGCCTGTACATATGGAGAGGGTTTTACTGCCTGAGGTCCTACAAAATCTGCTGCTAGATTTTGGAAAGCAGGCAATGTTCAGTCTATCTAAAAGGCAGTAGTTTGATACTGGGTGTCCTGGCATCTGCAGGTAAATTTATCTGGTACTCTGATTTGGACTTTTACTGTGAAGGAATTTACAGAAAATAAATTCCAAATTGAAGCTGAATATTATCTTCTTAATTCAGAGGAAGTCACTGGTAATACAAAATTTTGGGGCTAAACCAATTGAACCTTTTTAATACTCTACTTCTGCACTTTGTCTTCCACTTTTACTAAGGCAAATCTCACAATACAACTATAATTGATTTCAGAGCAAAAGTGTTCTGCAGAATGCACACAAACCCCCTAATCTCTGGAACTTACTATCCATTGTTTAATGGCATACCCAAACAAAGTCTTAAAAATCCAAATTTATGTTTGTAAAATAAATTTCCTTGTCCTGTTTCTGTATTCATGTAGTACTTTTCCCTTTTTAGTGCCAGTAGCAATCATTTAGTGTCAGTCAATATTAATTGACTAAAAAGAAATGGACATGTAATGAAAGGAAAGGAGTCTTCCCAAATGTAATACTGCGCATCTGAGTTGAGGATGGTGAAAGCAGACATTCAGACCTAGCAATATGCAGTCTTTCCAGCCCCCTTCTTAACTAAGGATAAATAAAACTTCACTCAATGTGTGCAATTAAGTTTGTAAAGAGAGTAGTAAAGCTGGACCAAAATATAGTAGCTCTGCTTTGGCACGAATTGCCCACCTCTGTGTAAAAATTGCAAATGAATCCCAGGTTTGCCTGCTCATCAGATTGTTGTCTAATTTTAGTCTAACTTTTCTCATTTGAGAATAAATGACCTATTTCAGAGAGGAGAGAAGCCTGACTCTGCCCCTGCAATGTTTGGAATAAGCCTTCCAAATGGAAAAACCTGTTAGCTCCACTGTGTAAGGTAGGCACTGTGACGGGAATGGCCATAACTGAGGGAAGGAGAAGGGATGGACAATAATGGCACTGTGCTTGAAGGCAAACAAATTATTAGGGAGTGTATTCTGAGAAATAATGGAGGATCAGCACTGGGATCCAGTTTAGTGGTCAGGTTTGGGGAATGGGTGTGCTCCATGGTGCACAGGGCTATGAGACATCAGCAGGTCAGGGCACCATCAGGGTATGAGCTGCAGCAAACTGATGACCCTAATGGCAAGACTCCAGACAACAGATGCTAGCACAAAGTGAGTTGAGAAAGACCTTGACTTCATGTGTGACCCAAAATGTCTGTTTTCTAGTCTCCCAGATATGCCTGCAGCAGGCAATGACAGAAGCCTCCGATGCTAGTCAAGAGAGTCTGCCCCAAGCTGTCTGCACCACCGTTCAACCCCATCATCTCTTCTGTAGAGATCCCATGCCCTCACTTCTTCCCTTTCCTGTTTATTCCTTACTCACCCCTGCCCTGACCTTGCCTGACTCCTGCCCTCCAGGTGGCCTCAGCAGTCTGATGTCTTTATAAGCCCTTTACCTAGTCCATGATGCTCTAGCCCCAGCGGCAGATGGATATTTTGTTGGGAGACAAGGAGCCAAACCTCTGGGCGTATCTTCAAGGTATGGAAGTGAAGGCTAGAAGAGCAAATGTCTTTCTCCTAAGCCTGTGGCTACATGGCTGCAAGTTACACTGTCTAATGGTGGGAAGCTCTGTTGAACAGGAAATACTGGGTAGGGAGAAGAGCTCTTTAAACTAAAACACAAGGCTGGTATAGCAATGAAAATGAATAGCAAGACTACAAATTAATTTGGGCTGGAAATTAAAAATTCTCTGAGTTTCAGAGAGGCACAGGAGAAACACAGGTAACACGTCAGAACCATGAATACAGAAAATTTCAAACTTTCTGGGCTAAAAGAAACTAATCCTCAAAAATACACTACATTTAACCTGAAACCAAAAAGAAAGCTTCCAAAATTAAGGAATAACACTGATATTGTAAGTGTGTAATTAAATAAAAGTATGTTATATCACAGAGTAAAAAATTTTAAATTTTGAAATATAGTAATATATATGTAACAAAGTAAAAAGTTTAAAGCATAAGGTAATCCTTCTTCTTGTCCTTCTTCCTCATAAATTTAAATAATTTTGTATAATTAGTTAAAAAAGTCCACAATACGAAACACAAGTAATTAATTATTAGATTAAAAGTAAAAAAAAATTAGTTAACATCTCACAATTAAATAATTCAAACTTAAAACCCTTGGAAACAAAACTCTAAGCGCCATTTTTACTTTGTTTACTTAATATATAAAAACAGCGACAGTCAGTAAAACTGTAACATAAATAAAAACTAATAAACCTCTAAATCCAAACAAAAATTCTTTCTCTCGTAATTTTAATCCTAACCCTAAAAAAACCCCAACAAATAAACAAAAAAAAAAAAAAAATACACCCCACAGTAACACATCCAAGTAACTATTGTTGGAATAAAAACCAGCAATTAGGTTTTAAAATACAGCTTCGTCATTTTATGAATAGGATTGCTTTACTTAATTGCATGAAAATATAAAAATTATGCCTCGAGGCATACAACCCTATGCAAAAACCTATTCAGACTGCTGGGTCTTCAGGGTAGCACTGGTCCCACTCCACACTTTTTCAAAGTGTCAGTATTCTTCACGGTGACTGTAGTAGGACTTCCTATATGCTGCTGCTTTTAAAAAGGAATAACCCGAGGGTAGGGAGGAGAATCAAACAGGAAAAACTAACTGTGACACTCAGAAAGGTTATTTGATTCGGGAGGATGCACAGGATGGTGTCTTGGCAGAAGAGCTGGTGACGTTCCTGGCACCTCATGGCGGGCATGGTTCGCTGGGGCTGCCCCGGCGCAGCCTCAAGGGCTGCTCCATCTGGAAGGAGGGATTGCTTCGCTCGTGGTTGTTTGGTGCCATCTATGGCCGGAGAGTGGCTCCCACAGCCCAGCATCGTTTTAGGGACACAAGCATGAATATGGATAAGTTTAATGAGATCAGCAACGACGCTGATAAACAACGCACCTTTATATCTGTCTATGGATAATTATGTGTCACTTCTCTGCCAGCTGTTTGACGCTACATGTGAGCTCCTAAAGGCTGTTTGTACCTTCTAGAGTGGCTAAATAATTTTCAGATTGGCCTTTGTATACAAAGCACAGAATATTAATTTGGGGTATGGAGTTTGGAAACTTCATGGGAAATAAGAATTTAGTTTCTTCTTCACTGAAAAAAAGGAAGCACAGTGCTAGAGAAGAGACAGCATTTGTTTTTCAACACAAATGATACATTTATTATAGATGTCAGTTGCTGTGTCATCCCCTTTTTCCTCCCATGCATCCTCAAGGACAGCCAGCCTTCAGTGCCACAGCCATAGATCACTGTGTTGATTTAGGAATGCTGTCTGGCCATGCCCAGGGCTTTGCAAAGACAGCTCTCAAATACAGAAACCACTGAGTGGACAAGCCCCTCCCCAGCTGTGCTGCAGTGTCTCTGTGGTCTGTGTATTCATCTCTTGCAGCAGAGCTCCCAATCAACTCCTGCCCCAGCAGCAGCTCCTCTGAGGGGAGCAGTCAGTGGTTCTGCAAGGGCATGTGCACAAACCCAGCACTGCCTGGAGAGCTTGCCCATCCCCAGGCAGAGGTCTGTGTCTTCTCTCTTTTCCCTCTTGGTTCAGTCCCAGGGTTTGACTCTGAATTTGTGGACAGCAGTGAGACCTCCTAAAGTATCTTGGGAGAAATGTGCTCGTAGAGCAGCCCTAGGTACGTCTAAACAACCTCTGGAAATGAATCTCTCTCCCTCAATGGCATACAGGGAAGGGAAACACCTGTAGATAGATGTCTGCATATAAAGTCTACACGTGAGACAATTGTCCAAGCTCCCACAGCCACTGAGAGAGGGCAGGAGTGGGATGCAGCACCCACATGCCAGCAGCTTGTGCTATTCAAGATGCCCCTGTGTATCTCACTCATGCACACAGAGCTGCCACATGACAGTGAGACCCAGACCCCTCTGCAGCAGGAGCTGAGGGCCCAGCAGGATTCGCAGGGGATGCTCAAAAGGCTCTAAATGTCTGTGTGTGGGCAACAGTACACAGTAGGTGTAGGTGCAACAGTAGGTGCTGGAATTCAGATGTATTTCTCTGAGCTGGACCCCACTGACTGCATTGCCATCTTCTGTGAGCAACCACAAACAGCTGGTGGAGTCTACACTAAACACATCTCAGAATTTCCTCCAGTTACTCATAATATTGCACCAATAATCTCTACTGATATGACTAATGGCTGCAATGATGGTTAGTCAGTTTAAGTTGTGGGAACTGCTACTGAATTTTTAAAAAGGATCTTTTAACTGGTTATTTAAATGGCCTAATTATTCAAAAACTGTCTACAGATCCGTATCTATAGTTTCAGTCATCTGGTGTTTACCCATGCAGCACATCTCCTGACAACATCAGTGAGGTTTCTGATGTAATACTCGAGTGAAGGTTTTGTGCATATATTGTGTGTGAACCAGAGAAAAGGGCATGAAAGATGTATTCCTGTGTTTTGAGTAGGATGTGCCACATTAATAATAATGTGTCACATTAATATTAACCCTGCTTTAGACTGCACATGAGCCAGAATATTACTAGCCAGGGGCTTCAAGGTTCAGAATTTGAAAACCCCTCACTATTCATGACTTTTCCTTTGCAAATAAGCTCTAATTTACTTTTCTGGATTTTAGAAAATGATGATACTTAGCAAGAGGTATGGCTTCCAAGTAATCCAGGATCAGAAGGAACCAAATGCGATGAAACAAGGCTTGTTGCCTAAACTGTGTAAGAGATATATGTGTAATAGAAAGCAACAAATGTAGCTGGGGAGTAGGAATAAAAAAAAACAACCCACAAATAATAGTAGGAATTTAAAAAAACAAACAAAAAACCAACAAACAAACAAACAATCAAACCACCAAACCCCCCCCCAAAAAAACCACACATGTGCATCCACAACACACCATATAAGAAAAATATATAGAATATTAAAGAGAAATAAAAGCCAACTGTGAATTTACAAAAAATGTGTGCAGGGACACTGAAAGAGAGATTTTAATGTGATGAAGCTGTCAAATGACAAAAACCATTGTAGTACTGGGACTTTTTCTTCTTAAGGTGAGAAGATGAAACATTACAGAAACATCTATAAGGACTTTGATGGGTTTTATAGTATGAGAAGTACAGGAAATGGTTGGATATGGTGCTGTCATGACTGTCTGAATTTTGTCAGTGATGGTAAAACTATCCCCTAATAATCTAGCAATCACAGACATTTCTTAAGAAGACTTTTACTCAATTATCTTCTTATTTTCCAATTTAGCCCAGAGGCAGAAGTACAGCTGGACCAGCCAGACCTCTCTGACATGCTGTCATTCTCCTACCACCTGACAGAATGGAAAAAAAGCAGAAGAGGGAAAAGCAAGGTGCAAGGAACTTTAAAAAAACAAACACTTCCATTGAAGTGATTCTTGGTACGGCTCAACTGGCATTGTACTTTTGGATAAGGAGATCAAGAAGCTCTGAGTCCATGTGAATTCTTTTGATCATAGGTCACGTCAGAAAAGAGCAAGGCAAAAGTTGTGTGCCCTAGTTCTAACTATCATAAAAAACCAGTGCAACTTCATGTAAATAAAATGCAATAGAGGATCTCTGACTGTCTATCAGTGGAGCAGTCACATAATCTTTATTCCAGAATGAGGTTGTTACAAACTCAGTTCAGAATTTCAGGGTTTTCTGAATGAGAAAGGCGTATACCAGGCAGAGTCAATAAACTGGAACTCATTTATTTATGCTTTTTTTTTTCCTCTCCATTTTCAAAGATCTAAAGCATAGCATTAATCATTGTTGTTTGACTGTTCTGATGGCTTCACTCAAAAGTAGTTGATGTTGAAATCCTTTTACAGGATACTTCACAGACATTTTAATCAATTACATATTTGTGGTTTTGTCTGTAGGTGTGCACTCACTTTGGATATACATCCATACTTCACTGGATTCTGTTCATACCTTAGAGGGACCTCTTGCATTTCATTAACCAGTGCCTCAAAATGCAAATCTAAATGAAAACAGGAAAATCAAAAGTATTCCTTCAGTATCTTCAGTATCATCAGGGTATTACCCCTATTTGACCTTTAATATAAATTTTTTTAGACCAGACTTTTTTTTTTTTTTTTTTTATTATAGGAAGTTTTCTAGCTCTTCTTCCTATGGATGAAGGTAAATAACTCATCAGCCATTAATGAGCAGAGTATGCTGCTGTTGTGGTGCACCCCCCCACCCCCACAACAGAGACAGAAAGGAATGGGAAATGTGAAGATTTGTAACATTCAAATGTCTCTTGTTAACACAAACTAGTACATAGCCAGCAGCCTCACTTCTGGCAAGGCACCTAAATGCAGCTATACAAATAAGCCAGTTTCTGAAGTTGAAGTGATAGTCAACCCCACTGAAGCAGAAGAATCTATCTTTTCTCTTGGCTCTTTGACAAAGATGCAGTCATCTCCAGAGTCCAGAATTATCCACTGCTGTTAATCCTGCTTCTCTTCACTGAGAATGCAGTTGACCTTCAATTTGACCCATCTTTGACAACCTCCCTTGCCTTCAATTACCAAAATTGCATCCATTCTTTTCGCAAAATCTGGATCACTAGGATCTTCCCCTCTCATCTGCTGCTTTTCAAAGTCGCCAATGCAGCTCTGTTTCCCACTGTACAGAGGGTAATGTCCTAGAAGAGTTCTATAATTAGAACTGACCACACAGATGTGCTTCAAGAGACTATGCAGCTGAAATGCAGAAAATACCCACTTAAAAAAAAAAAAAAAAGTTGGTTTCAATTTGCATCATTGCTGCTTTCTGTTGGCAGCTTTTCTTCATGGTACTGCACATCACTCTGACTCCTTTCATTTGAGCAGAGGTAATTAATACCTTTTCTATTATTAAAGCCCTGGGAATAGAAGATGAAATCCTGCCTTCATTAAAGTCTGTGGCAGAACTCCTGTGAACTTCAGTTCCTTGAGTGTCAGGCCAAAAAGGATCATTAGATTGTCCTGTATATCATTGATATTGATGTTTTTGTCTTGGACTACTGCCTATCCTCCAGATGGCATCCAAGCTGTGACTCCTAAAGGACAGAAAATCCACCACTATCCTTGGTGGTGACATATTCCCATGATTAGTTACCAGCCCACTAAAAACACCCTGGATTTTATCCTATTAAGCTTACCCAGTTCAAAATTCCAGGCACTGACTTTTTTATAGCTTTCCTTCTCAAATTGAAGAGACTTATCCCACCTATCATATTTTCTCCAGAAAGATACCAATTTAGAGTAATTTAATCTATTTGCGAAATTCTAACGTCTACCCAAATCAACAACTGTGATTTCTGACCCTTTGCCAGAAATTACGTTTCTGTGCTTTTTGCCTCTATTCTCCTTTATGTTCTAAAATGATCAAAGAACTCTGTGGTATTTCAATATCCATCTCACCAGCTCCACCTACAGCATTATCTTCCCACACTTCTGCTGCTTGTAACCCCATTCAAGCACATTCTGTGTGATGCTGGGTTCTGCTGGAGAGCTCCTTGTCTTCTTGTCCCAAGCACATGGCCCTCATAAAGACACAGCTTGAGTACCTTGCTCTCAAGCTTGAGTACTTTCATTCCTTGAGTAAGATTATTTTGGGCTATATCAAAATATATTTTGATGCAGGTAACCAAGTAGCTCAGATCAGTGTGTAGGACAGCCCAGTCCTACAGTATTTACTTGTTTTTCTGCATAGTGCAGTTCTGAAGCCAGGCAGTGATGCTGCATGTGTTATATTTGCCATCAGAGCCTTGATACCTGATCATCATGCTGTTGATGAACTGTTGGGCCAAGGCAAAACAGTGTTATTAATAAAGATATCTTGTGCAAACAATTTTTAAGGGCTTATCTCCTAATACAATTATGCCATTACTAGTATTTCATCACAACGCTTTGTGTTTGACACTTCTGTTGCAGCATGCTGTTGCATAATACTTCACACTTTCATAGCACCTGAGAATCTGACCCTCTACTAAGAATAATGAGTTGAGCTCCACAAAACTACCCTGAAGCAGCCCTTGTGTTAGTCCAAGCCTCAAGATGATGAAAGGGAATGACAGCAAGGATAAGGAGTGCCCAAGGTCACTAAGAAAGTCTATGGCAGAACTGATTCTGGAAATAAATTTCCTAATTTCTTGCCTTAGGCTTTCACTACTCAACCATTCTTCTCCAGAACACAGCAGTGATAAGAAAAAAAAAAAAAAGAAAAGATAAAAGATCCTTTTATTAAGAAATTATTTTAATATTTTGCATGAACATATTCCCATTGATGTATCAGAGAAGACAGAGTTTGCAAAGTGAGGCTCCTAATAGTTGGAAAATGCATATGCAACCTGCTTTGTTTGCATTACAGTGTTTTTCTGGAGATGATTCTTTCTCTGCACTGAATAAGCTGGGAAAAAATTATCTGCAATCAAATAATTAAAGAGTGTTTCAGGGTCATGTATCTGTTCTCATTGTTGTCAGTGTGGCTCCCGCTTCATGAGCTCCAGAAGTTACAAAATGTGCAGAAAATGAGGCAGGGGACTGCAGGCAATTGAATGCTGCCCTGGAGAGATTGATTTTATCCCTGCCTCTGTCATTTTTCATTTTCTTGTGGCCCAATTGGAGACAACTTGGTCTAAATTAGAAAAAGGCTGAACAGTCACAGCTGCACTTAAAATTGCTAGCTGCAATTTGAACAGATTAAAAAAAAAATCAGGCTCTGAGTTTCTAAAATTGGGCATTCTCAAATTTAGATAATACTTGATAATTCTGGGTTTCACATCTGTTCTTTAGGTCTCTCTGTCTCAGGTCCCTGGACATAATATTACAGAAAGAGTAACCCCAAAGCAGGAGCTGTAAGAATACATTAAATAATGTTGATAAACAGTGATAATATTGCAAAGAGATCATCACAGTAAATCTCACGAGGAGATTAATAATTCAATAGAGGGTTTGAATGATTGTGCTAAAAAATGTGTAAGTAATGCTTGAGCTTACTGAAAGTGAAATGTTTGATTACTTGCCCCTCAGTGAGGTCTGTCCATCCTTCAGACAAACAAGGCAGGAGCACTGTGGGAAACAGAAGTGACTGTGCCATTAGGTATGATATTACCAAAAATTGAGCTGAATTCCAGTTGCTCTTCGAAATCTGGCACTCCCTAACTTTTAAGAGCTTGAACAGCTCTTTTAAAACATCTTTTTATGACGTGCCTCTGCAAACTAAATTCTATGTATACTAATTTTTCAGTGTAATTTGTCTATAATTGCCATACACCAATGGTACATTGCAGCTTCCATGAACCTGCAATTTATACAAGTACAGGGAATTATGTCTAGAGAAGACAAGGCAGATTGCTGTTGTGAGCAGAAATACCATGTACAGATAATAATCAATAACACCCCTTCATTTTAAATATGTGTATTTTTGCTACCTTTCTCTGCTCAGACTTCTTTACTATGAAAATCTCATGTTCCTGATGCTCCTGAGAAGCAGGTACACTTTCCACATGAAAAAACCCTTTGGTCCCCTGATGGGAGCACAGGCTGTTGTTAGACATGACGTACAAACCACTGCCTTCAATTCCACTGCCTTGTACCACTGTGTTACAGAACAAGGTGTAAGGCCCTGGACATCCCACCAACATGGGGTTTGGCAGAGCCCTTCCTGGGGGTGCCACAACTGGCAAGACCAGAACCAGCTAAATTAAAAGGGATTTTTGCAAAATGATGCGTGGATGTTGCATTTCGAAGTGCACATGGTGGAGGGATGCTGCCAGCTGCTCACAACCCCTGTGCTGCTGTTCCTCTACCAGAGAAAAAGTCCTTGTGGGGTTTTGCCACCACCAGCCTAATCTTGCGTCTCCTAGAGTCCCTTCCCATCACCAGAGGGAATTCCTTGGCAGCTTAATGGTGAAGAAATTCTGTTCCACTCTCAGAAAGCATCAATATAACAAGGTTGGAAATTCTTTCATTGATAGTCATCAACTTAATTATTGTGCTGCCCTCCAACTGCTGCAGGAAAATTAGGCTGTGGCAGACCTCTGGCCACAACAGGCCATGGGGTAATGTATCAATGGGATGATGTGCCTTGAAGAAACACTGCATTTTGGGTTAATCTTCAAATAACCCAAGCTCCAGTTGATTCTTCTGGTGCCACCAGCAGTCTCTCTTCAACTGCCTTCAGGTACTGGCAGCCCCAGCTCTAGTTTGGGCTCAGACCTTGCAGACCAACTTCCACATTGCTAAGGAATAGTGCTGGTACTTTTAACAGTTTGCATCTATCCAAATGTAATGAGAATTTTTCTTTTAAAAATTAGGTTTTTATCAATATACAAAATTCCACAATCTTAAAAACTGGAAGCCTGTTATCTATTCCAGCACTAAACCAGACAGTTTAATTCTAGTGCCACTTGTAATGAAAGAATCTGGTTTGTATTACTTCTGGTGTAACTTCATAGCACACATTTTAATAGTTCAGGATTTTTTTACAGTATGTGTTTTAATTTGGAGAGGAAGGACTTTTTCTTCTAGCTTCAGAGAACTTCTAAGGCAGTCAGCCAATATAGAAGGTGTATTTGGAAAATTTCCCTTTGTTCAATTAAGATGGCTGGGAGCAATCCAGATTCAATGCAATGCTTTCTTTAACCAGCTCTCATCAAATTTATTATTCATTTTTTTAGCCTAGCTTTCAAGTAAAATGGATGGGGATATTAAACTATGAAAAAACCATTCAGATGAAGGGCTGACTTCGTCTCTCAAAAAGCAGGAGAGCCAAGGTTAAAACTGTCACTACTAGGAGACCTCTACAATATTAAAAAGACACAATGAGAGCAAGCTAAAAATGGTATTTCAGGATTAACTCGATTTTTTTTGGTGTGTGTTTGCAGATTTATTACAGAACCAACTCCTACTTATGTTAGGTGACTAATCTCATTGCAATGTAGTAACTCGCATAAGTAGGAAAATAAGACTTTGCCTTTACTGATTGTTAGCTTGCTGAATTAAATTATAGCTTATTTTAAAACCCTTCAAATATATCATACCCTTAACTACTTCACTGATTTATATTTTTGATATTTGGTCCTACCAATGAATGTGTTGGATTTTACAGAAAAAAATAGCAACATGTGAATCATGTTAAATGAATATTGCTTGGCATGCTCTGAGCACTGCCATCCCAAGTGAGCAAGAGAGAAAGAACATAAAATCAATGTCACATTTAACTGTGTTCCTTGACCTTACAGATTTTTAATTAAAAAAAAAAAAAAAAAAAGATTAGCTTCTCCCATTTGTGCACAGATTGGGCTGAGATAAAGGTTTAGAGTAGTGAATTGTTCCATAATTAGTTTTGGTAGTAAAATTAGTGTTATGTCTAGTTGTGGCTTCAAAATATGTGGAAAGAATGTTGGCCAGCCAGTGATCAAATACCAGTTAGTTTTATTATAGAAACATGCACTGAAATATGTATCTTATTTGGTTGGAACTAAAAAAAAAATAAAATAAAAAAAAATTTTAAAAAATTTAAAAATTCAAAAGGTGTTTATTAAAGTTTATGCCCTGACAGTGAAAGCATCATGTTTTCTGAAATTAAAGAACTAAATGCAAGAAATATCTATTTTCCATCAATCAAATTCATCTTGAGGCCACAGAAGGTACAGAACCTACAGAACATAGAGAGAAGCATTAAATGAAACAACAATTGTTTTCAGTTCTGAAAGATTTTGTATTGCTCTTGATTGCAAGAGGGTTGGGACAATCTGTGTTGTGATGATCTATGTCTGGCACTTCTATATAAGTTCAAAACTGGGGATGGGAAATCTAAACATATTCAGGATGCCCTGTTAGATTCAAAGTCTAAAACTTTAATTCACAACAAAGAATAGCTTATTACCTTTTTAGCCCTACTGCCAATGTTCATGTTTCACAAGGAGTGACTAGTCAATAGATACAAACAGTGACCTGCATCTTTCCTACCAGTTGCTTCCCTGGTGCCTACCTAAAAAAAAATAAATTCTATTTTACATCAAGGGAAGATTTTTTTCCCATTCATCTAAGCTAAGAAAAAGCACTGAGGGCTACGGTGTGAGCACATCTTCACGTACTTCCCGTGTTTTGTGATGCCTTCTCAGTTTGTGCCAATGTGACCTCTAAAATTTCCACCATGTTACATGTGCTTGTCTGTACATTGATGCCCAGCACACAAACAGTCTCTCACAGTGTCTCCTCTGCCAGCCTTGCCAGCTGACAGGGACAGAGCTGCCACTGGGACTGAGTGCCACCAAACTGGGTGCAACAGTACAGAGCATCTTCCCTTAATTCTGCAGACAGTTTATTCTCCTGAGGTAAAACAACCCTGATTTATGTTGGGTGAAGAGCTTAGTGTTCTATTTCGAGCAAAACCCATCATGTTAAAGTCTCCTTGCTGAAGGAGTAAAACAGTGATATTAAGGTAAAACCCTTTTACCCATCCTACAGAGGGTACTTACAGGAGGGGCATTACGTGTGTGACACAGAGCTGGGTGAGTGGGAAGTCCCTGAAACAGGTATGCAGATAGTACATCATAACTTTCTCTGTTCTGGTATTACTGGGTCATGTAAGTAACAGGAGATAAAAGCACATGGCACAAATAGGTCAGAAACCCTCCTGACGGTCTCTTCCATGGAAGCAGCTACTACTGCAGCCCGCTGGAGGAGCAGATGTCCTGTTCCTGCTCCATCTGCGTCTGCAAAACAGAAGGAATTTCCTTTCCCTTGTCTTTCCCCACCTCTCCCACTCAGTTTCAAGGAAGAATGTTAAAGCCTATTTACTCAGGATTTGTTGAGAGCTCTAAATTCACCCTCTCTAAAATCTTTTTTTTTCCTTATTAAAGAGGGCTGAAAAGGAGGATGTTCTGAAGTATTTTCAGCAGCTCAGCAGGTCTCAGATTTTTTGACCTTTGATACAGCCCGGAGCCTTTATTATTGCTGAAGACCAGGTGTTCATTCTGCACTTGACAAGCCTTTGAAACTGCCAGCTAATTACAGACACTCTTGAAATCCCTGATAGATGAGTACAAAAACACTGTACAAAGACACTGGACAGATTCCTATGTTAAGTGTTTTGCAGAGCTAATACATTTCTAGTGTCCTATCCTCTTGTCTCTGCTTTTCAGTATTCATTCAAGGAAAATAACAGTATTAATGGGGAACTAAAGGCCACAGAATTTAAATTAAATTGGTAAAGCTAGGACTAGCATTCATCTTAGGTCATTTTAGGTGCCCACACCAGGGATATTTGTGTGTGAACTCATTATCTGTCTTTCCTTTATTGTCAAGGGAAAAATACCTGCAGGATTCATCTGATCTTTATGAAGACATCTATTTTACAGTAAGATGGAGTGTAGCTCAGAATTGCCACTTCTTGGCTGGCAAGCAGATAAATAGCTTAGCTCAGTGTCCAAATTTCAACAAATGAATCGCATTCCTAGAGGTAAATCTCCGTCTCTTCACACTTTTGGCATTGCTAGCACAATGTACTCTGTCCTAACAGTGACCAGTGTATAAATGAGAGCTAAAGCCACATGTAGCTTTGGAGAAGATTAGAGAATACAGGAAATACAGCCAAAGACAAGGACTTCACCCTTCTGAGTAAGAACTGGAGAGCTTCTGCAATTATCTCGTGTTTCACCAGTTGCAATAAGACATTTTTTTACCTTTTTTTTTTCTCCAGTGATTATTTTTCTAGGAAAATGTCACATTTTCTACTATTTCAAGGCAATACTTACATGTTAGGCACTGTACAAAGCATCATGGTGTTATCTATTTAAGAAATCTCCGCTTAAAATACTATCCCCAAAGCATCTTCAACTGATTTCAAGCTGAGTATATTTCAACACATAATTTTTAGATCATCAAATGTTAAGTGGCTGGTTTTTCACTCCCTCCTTGAGTGGGTGCTTAAAGTAGATTCACTGCAGTCTTCATTATTGTTTTAAGTGGGTGCTTGAAGCAGGTTGACTGCAGTTTTTGTTATTGTTTTAAGAAAATTCTATTTTATTTTCTTTGCTATGAACCTTATGTTATTTAGTCTTATCCTTTTGGGAAAACAGAACTATAAAGACCCAAGCTGAAATATATCTAAATCAACTCAGAAATGTTATCTGATTTTTTATTTGCTATGTATGTTACATGTATGTTAATTATCCTTGCTTAAAACCCCAAACAAACCACAACATGAACATGCATATGCACTTGAACAGATATCTTGGCTATATGATTTTCCTGTAAAAGACTTAAACAATTTATTGTTGCCTTGAATTGGACATGAACCAGAAGTAACCCTACAGACTCACAGTGCTGAGAGATCATGAAGAATCCACTCACCCAACTGTTTAAAATCAGCAAATCCAGTGCAAACTTCAAGATGGCTTGGTGAGTTTCAGAGGGAATTCTTATTTGTTTACAGCTTTGTGTGTCAGGATTGACAACAAAGGTTATAATTAAACCTGACTTCCAGACCTGTGAATAGAGACATTTCTGAAAATTTCCATAAACCCCTAAGCAATGCAAATGACAAAACAGTAATAACCCTCTCCCCTCCCAACATCACTGTAGCTAGTTTATTCACATTCCTGCTCTTGTGTTTGATTTTCCTGGAGATTTCTGCCTCTTTTAAGCCCACTCTGTCTCAGAAGAATCCCACCATTCTTACAGAGCCTTTGTGCAAGGTCTTGCACTTACTGTAATGAAGCTTGTAAGACCCAGGTTCTTCTTTACATCTGCATCAAACACTTAAGGAAAACCTGTCAAAAGTGAACAATTTATATTCTGTACTTTTAGATACTCTTCACTTATATTCCATGCTCTCACAAAGCATCTATATGGAAACTTTCTACATGAATAGTGGACCAGAACATGGCTGAATTGTAAATGCAATCAGACATTAACCCTCCAAGATAACTAGTGCAGAGAGTTTAAGTGTGTGAGGAATTCATGGGCAAGGCTGCCTGTATCTGATTTATTTGGGAAAAAAGGTGTCACCTCACTATCCTCTTCTGCCTCTGCACAATGGAAAAGAAAGTTTAAAGAATTCTGATTTTGTTTTTCCCAGTTTGTGAGCAGTGATTTTTCCCTTCAGATTTTTTTCGAGGCAGTTCAGTAAGATTTCAAGGATTTCTGAGTGCAGTGAAGAACCAACACAATAAAAATCAGAACACACAGGGACATTCCTGCGCTGCCTTGTATTATCCCAACAGTCTAAACACTGAGGTAATATCTAAAGTTTGAATTAACTCTACCAGCTGCTCTAGCATTTTAAATAAAGGCTCACCACATAATTTAGGCCTAACTTCAACATTACAGCTGAACTGGGGTCTATTTTGTGCATTGCAGTGACCACTAAGAATCTCTCTGCCTGATACAGGTTAGAGAAACCATGATGAAGGGATGTAGCATCCCCATTACTGTTATTCATGGTTGAGATCAGCCATCTTTTCTGCTGAGGGGCTGGAAAGAGACAGCACGCTATCCATATGATGTTTTTATTCCCCTAAAAATACTTGTGGGATGATCCTGGTAGGTTTCCAGATCATTCATGGGCAGGAGTGGCATGAAAGGGCGTTGGCAGCTCAATTATTCTGCTCAGTTATTTGTTTGCCACTCCAGATCCTCAATAACTACTTTTAATCTTAAAAAATTGATGGTTTAAATTAATAATAATATTGTCAAGATGCAGTGTAAACGAGTTATTCCACTTCATTGCATCTATTCCAAACTCACTATTGATAATTAGAAGGAATATCAGGCATTCTGTGTATTAAACCTTCATAATGGATTTGCTCAACTCTCCAATGTCAGTCTTAAGAGAGAAAGACCAGTTCATCTCTATTGAAAAATTAATATATTTAATGATGAATCTACTATTAATGTGCATTAAATGTACACATTACTGATCTAAATGAAAGGTATGCACATTCTGTCTTTTCACAAGTAGTTATCAAATAGCTTTATAAACCAGGTGAAAATCTGTGTAAGTAAAAAACAATGTCTTAGTAGAATAGAGAAAAATCTGTTTATTCTATGAATGCTTACAAAAGGGACATACATTCATATGATCAATTATTTGAAGAGACATGTAAATATGTTAGCATTATGCAGTGAGCTAGCCTCCCTCTACAGTAGTCCCACTCAAACTCCTGAAGATGAAACACCCACAAATACTGAGTGTTCTGCCCTGATCTGCCAAGTCTGACACTGTAAATTCAAACAAAAAAAAAAGTAAAAGGATGAACTTCCATGCTCTCAATTGCTAAGTACAGCAGTAAGATTTACTGACTGTAATGTACACCTGAAAGCCACATGCATGTTTATCCATGCACTTATCAATGCTGTTTGTACACCAAAATACACGTGGGGCATAACACAATATACGTTTTCTATATACCACCCTTGCTGCATCTTTTTAAATATCTATTTTCATTCAGCTGTGTTTTTCTGACCATTTTTAGAGTCAGTGCCTAGAGATTTATTATCAGAATTGTTTTGTGTTGAACAAAGATAGTTCTTCATTGGTTCTGCTCCTTAGGTCTCCTGTGCTGCAAGCAGCTTATTATGGAAGGTCTCTAGCAACACCAGCAATGTGGTGAGCCCTCCCTTGACACAAAGAGAAGGTAGCCCCTGGGGGTAATAATACTTACGTTCCATACAGAGGAGCTGGGAGGTTGAGTTAGCATTTGTGAAGTATTTGTGAGCTCTTTGAATTCAAGACACCACAGAAATGAATGCTTAAGTAAATTACATAGTGAAGCAAAAATGTCAACAATTAATATTATTCAGTAATGGCTGCAATTTTTCTATTAACAACACATAGAAATGAGGCTCCTGCTAGATGTGGATCAGATATTATTTTAGGCTGAAATTTTCCACAGAGGTACTTGATTGTACACACAGCGATATAAATAAGCAGCCCTGTAGACTAACGTGATCAGTTAGGCAAGGTCTGTGTGCATATTGATCTCAATTCATGTTTGCTTCTAGAGGCTGCTCCTCTCTTACAAGCATAAAAATTTCTAGTCATCTTTAACCTCTTGCTCTTGCAAGCTCTGCTATGCTTCCTTTTATGTGGCTCCACTCTGGGAGTAGTGGATTATCACTTCCTTTGTCACAGTTCCTGGACATCATTTTCACCATTCTGCCATTTTTTCACCATTTCACCATTATGCTCTGAAGCAATGTTTCTTTATCAAACCTTGCAGGCTACAAACACAAGTGTGCATGCTAAAAGAGAATTGTATTTTTCTAGCAATAGCCTTGAATTCTCCAAGTCACCCCAGATTTAGCACAGTATTAGCTCTCACACATGTAATTTCTAATCTGAGGTAGGGTCAATAACTTGCTCCTGTCAATCTTTGGATCTCAAAAAAACAACACTTTCTATAGCTGCAAGATACTCAGAGTACCATCACTTTCAAGGAGAGTGCTGGCACTCTCATCAGATAGCTAAATAAAGATTGAAAAGTGTCAATAATATTGGCTTTATTCTTCTCACAGGTTGAACTCAATGCGGCATCAGGAAATACTTGCCTCTTTTCCTGACCTTAAACTAATTAACTTGTAGTGGTTTTCCTCCTACACTGAGAATTCCACAGCAGCAGGATAAACAGTTTGGCTTTGTTAAGGATGATGCTTAAGCACTTCTATAGTAATTAGTATTTTTTAAATATTTTGAGGACTCTACAATGTGCTTACCCAATTGCATTAAACTCAAGAAGAAATCAACTTTGATGAATATTCTATCAGTAATTTAGTTCACTAGGGTCAGGTGTTGCACCTCCTGTAGAAATGATGCTTTCTTGTGATAGCCTAACTGTGTAGTGTGTGAGGAAACACTCCTACCACGGTCTTAAGAATAAAATGAGCTCATCTCCTCATCTATGACACTGGTTTCTTATAGGCCAAATTTTTAAGAAGCTGAGGATGGCTCTTGTGGATTTCTCTTCAAGTATAAGCAGTTTTGGTGAAACTAGAAAATCATCTCACAACAAGAAGGTACACAGAAAGAAATGAGGAATACCCCATGGGCAAGCAAGAAATGTCTCATTATATGCTCTAGATAGAAGTGCTGAAGGAAGAGCAGCTATGAGCATCAGAGTTGTACTGGTACAGCCAATGCCAAATACTTATTTGCATGGGGTGTGTGCAGACATAGGAGTGGCCAATTTTCTTCCTGTGCTAGAATATGTTTTTTCCAATTAGGTGGTCATTATCAGACTGCACAGTGAGCTAAAGAATGAGCAGGGGTACTTTACCCTATTCATTACAGTTATCTGTGTTTGGATATTGCAAAAAGCCTGAGTACAGTCCTGACCCTGTGAGAGCTAGGGGGAAATCTTTTGGCTTGGTCGTAGTTTGACCAACCACTCTGTGCAAAAGGATGAATCTTTCTCTCCACAGCACTAGTAGCAATGTCTGCATTTGGGCAGAAAAAAAAAATCAAAAATAAAGCACCTCTTACTTATGCTCCTGACAAAGATTATATATCCTCTTCTGGTTCCACCTTTATCAAATAATTTAGCCAATTTAGAGGAGTAGAAGTATTCTTCCCCTTTAGGAAAAGCAGCCTACAGTCATGGTATACATCTGTCATGAGGGTATGCATGGATCTCTCTATAAGGAAGACAGAAAGAGCCTTCTAAAACTCTCTCAAAATTCCATAAAGAGGACATGAAAATAGGAATTTAGGCAGTCTTGTAGTGCCAGAGTCATTCCTGTCATATTACAGAAATGGAAATGACACCCCAGCCCTCTTGGGAGTATCTGATTACAAAGACTTAAGCCTGACAAGGTCTTTCCCCACAGCATCACACTGAAAGTTCAAATATGTTGTTTGCCTGCAATGACCCCTAATCCTTTTTCAGAGTAAAAGCTTTCCAGCAAGTAATCTTATAGGATTTGCTTCTAGATATATGCACTTGACTGCATTAAAGTGTTGTTAATTATCAAGCAATCCAAAATCAGAAGGGCTTAGTCTTTTATATAGTTGTGACACAGTCAGTATTGTGCAAGTAAGACCAATTAAATGTGAGAGTCATAAAGTCAAGAAGAAGGTGTGAAGGAGTTGATTGACTACATCTCACAACCAAAATGGTTCTTAGGTTGCCACTGGAGGCCAGTACAATCAAAAATGTCCTCCTGTGGGTGTACAGATTCAGTTAAAGAGCAACTTCAAGCCTGTAAGAGTAGGAAGTGAGAACTCAGAAAGCTTTACCAGTCACACTACCACTTCAAAGCATAATAGATGGAGATGAAGAAATTGATCTTACATTAGAAGACTGAGTTTTAGGCTCACAGCCCATAGCAAAATTATGATGTGCTCTGAAAATACCAAAACTATTTAAAGATTAGGAATTAAATATTGCTAAAAACATTACTATGATATCCATATTTGCATATGTAAGTCTTAGCATATGTTCATATACCTAACTGTATGAATCATCTTTTTTTTTTCAAGGGAGCAGAGGTCACATTTGGTCATAAGGGATCACAATTCATAATCTCCCTACCCTATTAAATACATCCTTGTCTTTTTTCGCTTAAAATTTATTTCACCTTCTGGGTTGAAAGTTGTACTCTTATTTGACATATATCTGGCATCTATTGAACTTCTGCTGAACAAATCTGTCACTGAAATTATAACTTCAGAAATTTCCTAGAAGACTTTGACTGTCACTTTACCACACAGCTGAAAATTTCTGAGCCTAGAGCAGCAGCAGACAGGGCAGGTAGCACGTGCTTGAAAAGTGAGTCCTGAAGTTTGGATGGGCCCACATGAGGAAAATGATTATTGAATCCCTACAGCCTCCTTCTTGTTGGTCAGCTTCACACACCGAGTTATTCTCTGTTCTATGTCAAAAAGCTCAAATAAACAGTTCACATCACCTGGCAGAGCTCTTAAAGAGAAGATGGGTCACCCTTCCTGGACCTGGCTGAAGGTCCACTGTCTTAATAGATTTTGCCTAACACTCTCTGTCCAGCAGCTCCTGAAGATACTGGAGAACATGTAAAATAAAAAAATGCTGTAAATGCACATAATTGGCAAAGGAGTATTCAGCATGTTAACAGTTACTGTTTAAAAGCAGCCCCGCTTTGCAGAAATTGGGGATTTGCCAAGAGCCAGAGAAGCAGGTGAGAGACCAGGCTTAGGCTTCAGGACAGAAGCCTTTACTGATTTAGCAGAGCAAAGAAATGGAATTTCCTTCTCTTGAATACCTTTTCTTTTTGGAAGAATATAGAGAGGCTTTCGCCCTTAAAAATCTTTGCCAGCTGCTTGTCAGGCCCAGTTTGTATTAGTTTGTGCTCAATGTAAGATACAGCATTTAATGCTTCCAGTGGCAGAGCAGACAGAAGTCAGTGAAGCATCCCTAGATGTATACATGATGGTCATAGCCAGGATACAGCCACTATTGTATTAAAATACAATTATTACAGCTGTACAATTATTACTATTATTAATACAGTTCACCATTTACAGCAAAATGCTGCCACATTGTGTGAATACCAAAACAATACACCTTTACCAAAAACAAGTTGATTTTGCTTGAAAAAGAAAATTGAATGTCCACAAAGCCAAAGTAGATTAAAAGCTTGTCATCTTCCCATGGATCAAAACTTCTATGGTACTGGATTTTATTTCAGGCAGCATTATGCCCTCTTTGAGGAAGTAATGCAGTCAGGATCAATGTCTTCAGAGTTACTTTGCATTCAGAGACAGGACTGTTAATTAGTCAATGAGTAATAAATTTTAAACATCAATTAGTACTAAATTGTCTTTTTCTGTATAATCCTGCAAATCTGTTTCATGATTTCAAATCTGTGAAGCTTAGTATGACTTCACCAAAATTTTTTGATGAATGTTCCCCTTTCCAATACTAACGTGTTCAATGGACATGTTCAATACACAACATTTGTATTGAAGTTGACTTGCAACTTTCTTAAATTAATTTTCCCCTCTAATACCAATAGAAAGCTGCTATTTCCACATTGCCTATATTAAAATATATATTACCTATAGAGGCAGCAAGTTAGGTAGTTTTTGATACACAGATTTGTTAAAATAAATCTGTAAAAGACTAGTGCTCTGTGTAAAAGAAAAAGTTAAAAAAAAAAAAAAAAGACATATTTAAGCCTAGTCTGAATCTGTTGTGTGGAAGTGCAATACACTTCTTACCTCCAGACTTTTGCATTTGAAGCTCTATCATGATTACAAAATTAATGACCAAAATCAATACTAAATAGTGAGGAATTTAACAGATACTGACTTTCACAATTACAGAACTTTTCCTCCATTTCTGATACCTATGTCCATCTGTCCCCTTTCTGGTCTATTAACCTCAATGTTATTGCCTGACATAAGCCAAAAACTACTCCAGCAGCAACAGCTATCCTTGTGATGTGGATGATGGGGTCCATTAATGCATCAGTCAACAGAGGTCTCTAAGATAATACAGATTTTAAGGTTGTCCTTGTGGGAACCAGAGTGCTGGGTAAGGAACACACCTTTTTCCTCTGTACAGAACATGCCAATTACCACCTTTCTGTGACCATCAACTCTGTAATATGCAGTCACTCCATATTCTGCAGCACACGACCTCACTCTGACATGGCTTAATGAGCACTAAAAGAGCTCTTTAGCTATTCTTTCTGTATTCTTTTCTCTTCTATTAATTCTTTCTCTTATCTAAATTAACTTTTTAATTTTCAAAGTTCTTCAAAGACACAAAAAAGGCATTTCCTGTGGGATGTAGAATATACACACACACCACCAAGCCTGTACCCTTACCACTGGCTGTTCTCTTAGATTCAGTAGCTCAAGTAGTTCTCAAAAATGTAATTAATCTTCCGCTGATGTACAAACACGTCCAGGCTACATTCTTCTCAGATCATCATTATGACTGAAAAATTGACAAACTGCTTTGATTGCTCATTGCTGCTTTATATCATAGCAACCAAAGGAACTACTGAAACAAATGCCATAAAAGAGCGAGAGTACAGAGGCTGAACAAACTGTTGTGGACAGAACCCACACAAGACCAAGCAATGAGGTTATATTTAACAGCAGAAGCACAGAAACTCCTGAATATTGTATGATTTGAGTACCTACTGTTGTTTTGCAACTTCTGTTGCATGTGCTGTAGATAAAGGGTAATGCAAACTACCTGGCTCCATCAACCTGATACAAAGTCAGGAGGCTGCTTCTCCTTTGAAAAGTCTTTCTTTCCCCCTCCCCAGAGCTAAACAGATCTGTTCAGGACTGCTGCTATCACTATGGTTACAGCCAGCCTCTCCAGGAGCTCTGTTTGTACCACTGGCCCTAAGAGGGAGAAGCAGAACAACAGCCTTGGGCCTGATGCAGGCTCAGGCACAGACAGAGTGGGGTCTAAATCTCTGCCTGGCCTGTGAAGGCAGGAGGAAAGGGCATTGAAGCTGGCTGAAGAGCTGGGAGACTTGACAGGAGAAACTGGGATAAAAATGGGAAAAAGCAGAATTATGGTGACAAACCCCTGCATTTTCAGTGCACCTTAGTGCACGAAAAGGGAATCTACATGCTACATCACCCAAGACATGGGCATCTCTGGGGCAGAATTCAGGTGAGCAGTGTGATGAACCAGCCCTTAGACATGCCTCCTTCCTTCCACATGTGTTTGAATATGAGATTAACACAGACCAACTCTATTTTTATCACTTCAAGTTTAGTTAAGAATCATCTCTGTGCCTCAAAATGGCTGTTTAGTTTGTCATTAATGTATCTCCTTTTCTTTAAGGCTTCCATTAGTAATTTGAAAGCACAGTTACACCAATTCTGTATTATTTTTAACAGCAAGAACCCTTTCCAACTAGTTATATGGCCCTCATCTGGACCTTCACCAGGCAAGCTGTGAATCTGGGTTTCAGAGAGCCAGAACACCAGGCAACTTCTTGGGACTTTTTCTAAAACTACCCTGTGAAATGGCAAACCCAATTCCCCATCTCTTAAGTCCTGTGCAGCTCCCTCCATGGTGTATCCTTACTCAAGATGGTTCCTACTTCCTGTGTGACTTCTATTACCAACATGGACACCTGTTTTGTGGGGTTGGGTTATTTTTGGGGGAGTGGTCGTTGGTTTTAAATCCAGAAGCAATACAGCTTCAGTAGATCACATCCCTTCACTCTGAATTTAAAGAGTACTAATGTCTTCTTGTCTTACCTTCTTAAAGCACCTTAGGCTTTCATTAAGAAACCGCATACATTTTAAGGCAATAGTGCAGATTATCTGACTTATCTTTTGCTTCAATAGTTTGACAGAATGAAGATATAAAATTAGCTGAGTATTAACAATCACAATTTCTGCTGACACAGATGAGAATCTCAGTGACAGTAACTGTTGATAACAATATGGACTAGTTCAGAAAGTATCCAGACCTTCACACTGAAGATGTACACTAGATGCTAATAAAAGTTGCATCACTAATTAAATACTTTGGCAAGCATAAGGTTGAAAACTATCCTGCTTGCAGGAAATAAAACCCTTCTAAATCTTTGCTGTGCGGAGCCAACAAATTCCAGAACAGTTTGTGTAGTTGTTCTTTTTTTTTTCTTCTGTAATATACCAGTTAAAAAGGAAGTTTCTCCTTTAATGTCAAGCCGTTCTAAACTGTCAGTATTACCAAGAGAAGTTCAGAGTCACTCTTAATGCCAGGAATGGAACATGAAGTATCAGGAGATCCCAACTGTTTCTTTGCTCTGAAATCAATTGGGAGTATGACCCCAATAACTGATTGTGAAGTACAGAGGAAAAATTGTTTGTGTGCCTCTGCTAAGACATGCTTCTAGCTGCCACAAATCATGTCATTAATGACAAATTCGTAGGCATTAAAGTTAACATTTCTGTGTTAACAGAAACAACTTTTAAATATTTCTAAAATTTGTCCCTACTTGAACAGTGGACCATAGTAATGCTAAAGAGCTCAGTATTGTCTTTCTGTGCAACTCCAAGGTTTATTTATTTGCTTCTCATTATGGAATAGATCTGAGAAACACGGACACACTCTCACTATTGGAATATGAGTGTCTCTCTCACAGGAGCATTCAAACTCCTAATGCTGATTGCTAACAGTGATAAACACTTTACATCTTTTTTTGAAATTAAATCTCGCTCCGTAGTCAAACGCTGTATTTGAGAAAACCTTTGAATCCAAAAATCTCTATCTGCTCTGCAAAAAAGAAGGAAATTTAACCAATATCGAAAATGTGCAAATTTGAACACCTGCTTCAGTGGCCCGAGGCACCATTTTATAGCTATTTTGGAAGAGATTTCCCACAGAAAAGATACCTTGAACTTTTGAACATTATTTTAACAGCATTCCAAAGCTTTCGGGCTACCTAGGATTTTAAAATCTGTGAATCTGTGTTGTTAGGTAAAAAAAAAAAAAA